>WSLM01000265.1:0-21554 GCA_019677335.1 Ceratobasidium sp. UAMH 11750 | reverse complement strand
TATCGTTTCGCGAACTGTGACTCGTAAAACTAATCGCACTCGTCCGTAGACATATCACTACGAGCATGGCAGGGATGCCGGCGCGGTGGAAGAAGCTTTCACGAGCTGGAAAGAATTGTATACGATGAGTCTTTGCGGAACTTACGGTACGTATCTTATCCTTCTTTGCGACATGTGGCTCATTTCTGTTCAGCCTCGTTTATTGTGCTCGCTTGGAAGACCTATTCGATTCCGGTTGATTGAACTGTTGGGGTCCAACTGTTGAGGCATACGTTTGGCGTTGTGAGTATTCTGGATCCCACCTAAATCGGGCGAGAGCGAACTTTTTTAATGCAGCTTTTAATCGGCCTTCATCTCTGGGCCGCGCTCCAGTCTTTCGAGATCCTCGGCGTATTCGGTACGTTGTTCATCACCAGGCTCTGAGGCCTTCTGAACCCGTTACCGCTCCCGGGTCTATCACGCTTATTAACATGCCCTCACAGGCTGGTTCTTCGGAGACTTTTTCATTGCGGACTACCCGGCTCAGCTCTCCTACACCGGTATCTATCGTTTCTTGAATAACCCCGAACGGATGATGTCGGGCGCTGCGCTCTTCGGGCTCGCCCTCATTTCTGGGAGTCAAGTTGTGTTTGCCATGGCTATCATCAGCACGGCAGCACACTGGTGGTTCTTGAAATTCGTCGAGAGGTGAGCCGTTTCGTCATTGGATTAACGATTTTCAACTCACGAGTGGATCGCAGTCCCCATATGAAACGACTGCATGGCGACTCGCTGCGCGAGGACGCCGGACACACCAAAACACTTAAGTCTGTCGCCGGCCGAAACGCCAAAGTGGCGCGTGTTGCCCGCGAGGTCACTGGAACATTTGAAGAGGTCTATGTGGATACCGCGGTTGTCGTCGAAGACTTCCTAGCCAAATGTAAGTATTTGTCTTTTGCTCGCAAGACTGGCTCTAACGTCGTCTCCAGCGGCCCCGATTCTCTCAGAGGTCGTCCAAGATACTCGGGTTTTGTTGCAACAGAGCCGTGAGAGGCTTGTGATTACGTGAGTCATTTTAAGACATCTGTCTATTACGCAATCCAACGTATGACATTTCGACTTTGCGTGTGTCCCGCGCTATCTTCATGGTTGGTTTTTCTAGCCGCGTTGCCAACGACGTGTCTCTTCGATGTCGAAAAGTACCACCTCGCCGTCGTTCTGACCAACCCCGACGGCGAATTACGGTTCCATGTCGGTGAACCAATCACTCTCGCCTGGCGAGCGCCTCTCGAACACTCGTCGGGATTGGATTGGCACGTACCTTGTACGGATATCTTTATTCACCTGTCGCCGCTCGTTCTGACCACGTCGTGTAGATTAGTGCCAACAAGTCGAACCTCGTCACGAATGTCGTCTCTGATGGAAAATGGGTGCCGGTACACGATGACGAGTGGGACGGGGATGTGCCGCTGCTCTTGGAACAACAGCCCCTGACGGATCATGGGGAGGTTGTATTCCAGAAGGATCAGCTGCTGTGGCGGGCTGGCAAGTACGAGGTAAGCAACTCGAATAACTAATATCGATGAAACTAACATTATCACGGATAGCTCCGCTACCATCATGACGGAAAATATAACGTCATGAGTATCGCTGGTCCACTCGAAATCTATGGTGAGGCCCCTCCCATGACGTGGTACCTATTTGCTAACCCGCTACCTAGTGGACAAACCCAATACGCTCGACTTGGACTCCGTTCGTAACAGCTTGATCCGGATCGTTACACTCTGCCTAGATTCGGACCCATCGCTTGTGCCGCTAAGTTCCGGCATTGTCCCCGCCGCCTCCTCCGACTCTACTCCTAACTCTCGCTCCTCCGACCCTGACGACTTCCGCTTCTGGTCTGAGCGCTAAGCCAAGCGCATCGCAGGCGCTGTACTCACCGCCTTTGGGGTCGAATATGCACTGGAGGTTATCGTAGCCGATGCGAATGTGACGGCGCTTGCGAACCGGATCGTGAATTCGCTGGAGCTGTTGGCCCCGAGTGTCAAAGTTTGACCCAGCGTTCCGATTTACGTTTTGTCTCCGGGGAATGGATTGTTCTCATGTATTGTCGATCAAAGTAGATGTCCTGTACACGTGCTCAATATTATTATATATTAAAGAGAACTGGACGTGGGAATCGCTTGGTCATATAAGTGGACCCTTAAACGTTTAAGCTAAGCGCCTGGAGGCAGGGTCACGGGGCGCCGAAGGCGCCCAGCCCGCCGCAGGCGCTGGCGCAAACTCGGCGCCGCGTGAGCGGCGCAAGTTTGCGCTAGTCATTATAGTGCTCTTAGCCCGTCGTGACCGTCGCACCGCCCGATTAACCTTTAGTCGACTCTCGCGTTGTGATTCTATCCAGGGTAAATACGCGCCCAACCACTACCCAATCTATCGACAAGAACGTTGGCTATCTGCTGCACCTTGATATATTATAGTACAAGTGTACATCACTGCTGAGTGGTCGAGAGTTGACAGACTACCACATCACCGACCGGGCGTATTCCTCATTGCAATCACGAAGGATTCGTTATAATCCAGAGCCGTGCGTACGGTCTTATGGGTCAGTCATATCGTTTTCACCTACATCATGAAGTTGGAAACACAATACAGTATGAGAATACAAGAAATTGAAGGGTTGGGGGCCTATCGTGGTAAGTTTGGCATCCCGTATCAGAGGCCAGTATCAAAAAATGTGATTTCCATTTCGCACGCCTTCCTGAATAGGTCATTCCAATGTCCCAGTTTGAGCAGGTGAGGGACCATTTGCGCCATGTTTTGGTTGAAACAATCTGCAGGCGGAATTTCGCTGTAATTTAGTGAAGCAGGCTTCAACCAATTTCCTTACCACAGTACTTCTGGGGGCTACTGCCTTGAGAGTTTGCATTGATCCAGAGCTTGTAGTAAATGGTATCTGGTACCATGGCCTCAGCTAAGTCAACTTTCCACTTCGGGATAAGTCTGCATATACCCACCTTTCTTTGTAGAAGGATCCGCTTTCAATTTGTTAGCAATGTCATGGTACCCCTGTAAACAGTCATTTGCACATGAACTCAAACTGTAAATGCCCCCTACCGAGTGACTCACTATGATGCACGGGAGCATAAGGACATGTAGGCTGGGTCAAGCACAAGATATTAGAGTGGGTCTCAGTGAAATAACTGAGTGAGAGCATACCTGCACCAGCTTTCGGTTACAATAGCATTATCTTGTATTCAATATACTCCTTCACCTTCAGCCTTGGAGTTGCCGCCAAAACCGTCGTGTCTGGGTTAGTCATCAGGAAAAGGTGGAGCATTCATTTAAGAGCCAGGGTTTCAATCTAACCAGATTTAGCTGAATTTAGCCCAATTTAGTGAATTTAGCTGACTTTAGTGATTTCAGTGATTTATGGGGTTTATAAATCCTACAAATTGGGCTAAATTCAACTAAATGTAGCTGAATGAAAGGGGCTTGGGCTGAATGAAAAGGGGGGAGTCGTAAATCCCCTAAGCCCTTAAATTTAGGTAAATTTACCTGATTTTAGCTAAATGAATTTTGACCCTTTTTTCTGACATATTCAAATCCTCAGTGCAGGTCTTCAGTTGCGCGTTGGCGTATTCAACATTGTTTTGTATGCTTTTTGGCATTTCCATGCTGAGGACCACCCAATCATCGGTTTTGTAGTAGAATCCAAGCTTAAATCGAACGTAGCTTCGAAGGTAGATGAAATCTTGCTGAAATTAATTCATGTTTATCAACAATCTTCATAACACATTGCATACAACATTTGAACTTACCATCATGTAGTCCTTGAACCTGTCAATCTGGACTGAGCCATCGCCCATCTTCCGGCAAAATTGGTGGTTGAGAAGTTTGTCCAATAGGTCTTTGTTGTTCTTGATCAATGCGTCAACGAAATCACTGGTACATCTGAAGCTTTAACCCATGATTGAAGTTGATTGTGCTCTGACTCACTGTTGCTCTGTGGCAGGCTTTTTTGCATCCTTTGCCATGTCCTCCAATGAAAGACCTCATAGTGGGTTGGCCAAATTGAAACGCACTCAATGTCGCAACCCTCGAGTTCGGGATGAGAGGTGGCGTGGATTGGCAGTTTTGTAAGCGTTGAGTGCTTATCTGTCAGGGGCAAACGAGCTAACTAATCGTCCACAGGATTGATTAGGGGTGAAGTGCAGCTTCGCTGGAGTGTCAATACTCCCTAGAGTGTTATGACCCGCTAGTTCCTGATCTAGTGGCTAACGGTGGCTCGCTGTTCTGTTTACTGTCTGTGGTGTCTGTGTATTTATTTCGTATTTATTGGGTTCGTTTACTATTTACTAGTCGGTCTTGGTGTGGGGGACAAGATAAGGCTAACTGGGGCCTCCAGTCAGCCTTACTCCTACTTATATACTAGGTGGCTGCGGTGAGTCATCTCGTCCACAGTCCACAGTAATAACAAGGTCACGTGCGGCGTCGATGGCCTATTAGGCGTCACCAGGACGGTCACATGTGTTTGTTTACTGCAGGACGGTCATGTGTGTTTATTTACTAATCATCTATACTCACTCCTCACTTGTTGTGCGGCTCCGAATCTTATAAGAGCCGCGCTTAATCCTAGGGTCATGTGACATATGCTTAGTCACTCGCTCCTCGCTCCTGCATTACATGGGAGAGATATTGCAGGAGTGAGTTACATAAGCGGTGGTAACCACCGTAGGCGCCAGAGTCACCTGACTGCCAAGTCATGTGACTTATGCTTAGTCACTCGCTCCTCGCTCCTGCATTACATGGGAGAGATATTGCAGGAGTGAGTTGTGTAAGCGGTGGTAACCACCGCAAGGGCCGAAATCATGTGATCGGTGAAGTCAGTCTAATGACTTCGGACAAAATACTACAATTACGGGATTAATTCCTTTGACCCAATAATGTTAAGCGCTAAGCTATCGGGCGCTTAGTCGTCATGCACACGGGTCATGACATCATTCCCTCCTTAGGGTCTCTTATGAGGGATTCCGTAAGAGACGTTTCTAAGGTCCAGCTTTCTATGTTTTTAAGGGAATACAAAAAAGGGGCTAGCCCCTGCGTACACCCATTCTACATTTTTGGCCACCCAGGCCTCCCCTTCCTCCCCTTCTATGTCCGACCAGCACTTGCTGATTGCCGCCCGGCTGTTCCCTAGAATCACCGTCGGGCATACCTTCATTGCTTTCATGTGCTTGTAGTGCCCCGTGAAGTCGGCCTCGTACTGGCTCAGGGCCTTGAGTGAGTACTTGCCATTCGTGTGGACCATGTCGTCCAGGATCCATATGTACGCGTCCTCCGAGAGGGCGGACATGTTCCACACGTTGCACATTCGGCTGTGTGTACCTTTTGACCGGGCATAAGCTGTCTTCCCAGTCCCGGTTTCCCCCTCGATTACCAGAATGCGATGGCGCATCCCGGGCGCCTTCGGGGGTACCTCCTGCTCGAACCAAGCGTCCGCTCGTTCGATGTGGGCGGCGGGTTCCAGTCGTTCGAGTTCGACCCGGATGACGGGTAGAAGGCCCGCGTCGGTCTTGTACACATACTCCGCGTATGCGTGGACCGAGTTCCAGGCTGTCGTCATCTGGAGGGGTCGGAGATGCTTGAAGCACTGGTAATACTCCTCCTTTGTCTCCGCAGAGACGATCTCCTCTCCGTCCTCCAGGTCCGCCTGAGCAGCTGAATGAGCGGTCAAGGGACGGTGGTTGGTCGGTATGGGGCGTACCTGCATTTGGGACCTTTTACCGCCCTTCCCCTTCACTAGTATCTCCTGGAGCACCTCCTCTGTCAGCTCCCCGGCCATGAGGTCCTCAACCTCCTCCCTGTTTGCTCCAATGTCCTTCCATAGATAGTGGAAGGCTGTAAGGGCCAGACAACCACCAGGCCCTTCTCGCAGCTCCTTCTGCACGATGTTCGGGTGGGACCCCTCGAAGTCCCAAAAGTGGGGGTTGGCGGTGTTCCAGCCCCCTTTTCGATCGGTGCTGATTGTTAGTGCGTGGACATGGAGGGGGCGTTCCGGGTCGTAGTTTGCCTCCTCCAGGTTGTGCCGTTCTACTACGGCCAGGGTTCGCCAGTGGTTCGGGCGATTCCTGCAAAAGTGTTCGAAGCGGCTTACTAGGCTGCTTGGGTCCTCCTCCCTGAGGGTGCTCCACGTGAGGAGGACTGCTCGCCCCTGTACCCAGAAGCAGGAGGGAGCTTCCGGGGTTTGTTCGTCGGGCGTTGGCGTAGGCCGCCCAGAACTCAGTTCTGGGCATGGGGTTGCTTCCCAGCGCATGGGCGATGGCGAGGCCGACCTCGGCGGTGCGGACTCGCTTGCTCTTGTCCGTGGTTCCACGCTCAGCCCAGCACCGGCAGAGCTCGATGTCGTCTAGGAGTGTTGCATTCTAAGTGGAGGGGGAAGGGTGCGTGCGGGTGGTGTGAGGTGGGTGATCCGTTTGTCCCTTCTAGATAAATACTTTTGTCGGTCGTGTATTGGTCACATGATGTTTGTTACTAGTCATGTGATGATGCATCTCCGAGGGGTGTCCTCCCTTCGCTCATCGTGTCGCCCTGATCCTCACTCCGCTCAGGGGCTCCACTCCTCGACTCTGGTCGGTGCCCCCTCTCCGACCCCTCCGGGATTACGAGATAGCGAGAGTCATGTGGCTCCGTTCTGATCACGTGACCTCGTCCTATGGTCACCTGATGTTGTTTTGTTTGTTGTTGTGTGCCCCGGCCGATGTCACGTGACTGCTTGTTCTTGGTGATTTATATTCGGTTGGAGAGGGGGGTTCTTTCTTATCTCCATCCTATTCCACTACCTCACTATGCGTACCATCACTCTTAACTACAATCCCCTTTCCTGCACTTGTTGGATGCTCCCGGAGGGGGATTACTGCGAGTATTGCGGGGCTGTTTGCGATGCAGCCCTCGCTGACTATGAGGGGAAGGTTGGGGATTGGGTGACCTTTTCCCTAACAAGTGAGTCCCAAGCCCTGCCTTCTCTTTATTCACTAATTGTTGCTTCACAGAGGCTGATAGCTCGGCTATGGAGCTCGAGGAGGCAGCCACTGCCGCGGCCTTCGCCGAGTTCTTCGAGGAGGGGCGGGCTCCCACTCCTCCTCTGGATGCCCCCGTCTACGGGCTGCGGAACTTCCTGGCGGATCTTGGAGACAAGGCCCCGTGGCTGCGGAAGAAGGAGGGTAGGGGGGTGGCAAAGACTAAGGGTAAGGGCTCTTGCCCTAAACCCTACAATCGGGTTCCCAAGGCGCAGGGTTCCCTTGGCTTCTCAATGTGTAATAAGAAGTAGAATCTAAAACATTCTTATTGTGCTTCTTTTCAGTTTACAGATTGAGTAAATATGTGTGTGATTTGGGGGTTTTTAGTCTGCCCCTTGTTCAACTTCCTCTAGGGGGGGCACTTCCAAGAACACTGTCAGGGCTTCCTCGATACGTTCCCTGATGCTTCCCTCCTTGTCCCACTCTTCCCAGTTGATGGGGTCGTTGATGGGCTCCGTTTCATTTGTTGGGGGTTGCCCCTCCAGGGACAGTGACGACATGCTTCACTCGATGGATCCATCGTCCGACTTACCTTTGCGGAGGTCGAGCCAAGACTGGAAGTCCTGTAAGGTGGCCCCTTTATTGGCCACCATCTCGTACATCTCCTCGTCTGTCACCGTTTCTATGTGCCCCCAGTAGCAACTGGGTGGCATCAAGCAGAATTTTAGGGTCTCCTCGTAGACCCTATTCCGAACCTCCTCTTCGGCCTCCCAGTCCAACACCCTTTTTGTGGGTTGCCTTGGGAGGCCCTGTTCCTCCCTCTGCCGTTTGGCCGCCTTCATGACGGCGTCCACGTTAGAACCCACCAGGTCGTCAATCACGTACATTGGCGTGCGCCTCAGGGCGGCTTGGGTCTTTGGTGCCCCTGAGTGGCACCACTTGAGTAGACCCTTTTTTGGGTCTAGGTATACTTTTTCGGCCACCCAATTCTTCTCGTGGTGTTCCCTTCTGGGGATCCATCCAAGTTTTACCCCGGGCATTAGTCTGCTGGCGTACCTGCGGGCTCGTTCTATGTTGTTGTATATCATGGGCTCCTCGCGCATGAGGCGGGGAAGGGTGATCGGCTGACCTGTCGTGAGCTCTGAAGGAGCCCCCAACGTTTTCCCAATGCTTCCAATAGATTACCTCGTCATGCTATAGAAAAAGGACCAGTGGCTGGGAATAGCCACCTAATATCCCCAATTGGCGGTCGCCAATCAACTATAGACACAAGCCTGGCAACCGCCAGTCCTTAAACCATATGATTGGCAGATAGACAGACGCCAATCCCCTCTCCTATGTATGAATGGCAGATACTAGACACTGCTACGGACACTTGACTGCCAAAGGATTGGCAGCCTCTCATGTATATATAGAGCCTCACATCAAGCCTGAGTTCCTCAGCTTGATTGTCTTGTCAATACTCCCTCGTCTATACTCTCTGTACTCCTATCTGAATAGACTCCTATTGCACTTACATCTTGCTCCCCTCCTGAGACCTTCACTGGTCCTTAGGAGGGTCCCCCCTCTATGCATCGTCCCTATCATCGACATGCTACCTCCCTGCGTTGCCACTCCAGAAGGGATGTCTCCCTCTGTGTTGTCACTAGGTGGCACGCTCCCCTCTCGTGGCTCCTGATGCCACTTACCTCGCCAGCGCGCCCAATAACGTGTCTGGGCCTCAGGCACTATCTCGTGGCTACCAGCGCCACCCTCCCTCTCCTCGCATCGCCACTCCATAAGGAACACTCCCTTCTGTGTCGTCACTATGTGGCACGCTCCTATCCCATATCCTCGCGCCGTCACTCCAGGAGGAACGCTCCCTCCTGTATCGTCACTATATGGCGCGCTCTTCGTCTCGTGGCTACCCGCCACTCATCGTCCCATGGCAACTCAACTATCTCGTGGCCTACAGCGCCACTTCCTACCTCGTGGCTCGCCGCCACTCATAGTGCCAGCGCGTCCAACTATGCATCTGGACCTTGGGCACCGTCTGGTGGCTACTCGCCACTAATCGTCTCGTGGCTCATCACGCCACTTCCTATCGCGTGGCTCACAAGGCCATTCCCTATCTCGTGGCTCGCCGCCACTCATATCGTCAGCGCGCCCAACTATGCATCTGGGCCTTGGGCACTACCTCGTGGCTCACCACACCACTTTCTATCTCGTGGCTTGTCGCCACTCATCTCGCCAGCGCGCCTGACTGTGTCTATGGGCTTTGGGCATCGTCTCGTGGCTATTCGCCACTCATCGTCTCGTGGCTATCCACCACTCATCGCCTCGTGGCTATCCGCCACTCATCGTCTCGTGGCTACTCGCCACCCATCGTCTCGTGGCCACTCGCCACTCATATCTCGTGGCTATTCGCCACTTACCGCCTCGTGGCTTACCGCCACTCGTCGCCTAATGGCCACTAATGCCACCTCGCCACTCTAGGGCGCTTATTACTAAGCGTCCGCCCCTCTATCAGCCGCTCCCCTCATCCATCGAGGTTGTACACAACCTCTCACCTCAGAGGTCGCGACATGACCCTGGAGGGGGAGGGTTCTCATGGAGAACGTTGGTGGGATGCGATATCGGTTTGCGGGCATTATGTGTACGTGTGAGTGTAGATTGCGACGGGGTAGTCAGTCGACTTGGATTTTGCAGGTTGCACTGGGGCTCCTTTTATACTCGTTTCTCTCATCGCTTACTAACCCTTTTGCCATTCTTCGAGTCATTGTTGGGTGACTCCTCCTGTCCTGGCATTGGTGCATCGGGCTCCCTACTGCACAAGTCCTGCAGCAAGTCATCCATGTCGGCGAATTTCTTGGCCCGCTCTTCTGTGTCCTCAACTGGGTCGTACCCTTCCCATCTTATTCAGTAGAATAGCTTTCCTTTCTTCCATTTCCACGAGACAATATGATTAATCCACCATTCCTCCTCGCCCTCTTCTGTTTTGATTGGCGGCGGTCGGATCTGCTGCCGATGAAATGTTTCGTCTTCCTTATACTTAGTCAGCAAGCTGACATGGAAGACATTGTGTACGTGCATTGTTTTGGGTAACTTGAGTCGGTAGGCGTGGGAGGATATCTTTTCTATGATGTCGAAGGGTCCCCCCCTTCTTGTCATCCAGTTTCTTGGATGGGCGTTGTGTGGTGATGTTGGATAGTAAGAGCCATACACGGTCTCCTACTTCAAACTCTTTTCCAGATGGTTCCTTTATTCTATGGAGGTTCATAGCCGATGAGACTTCATCCCAGACTTTCCTCATTTTCTTTGTTATGGCCTCCACAGCCGGTACGGATCTTTCTTTGGTCTCTTCCTCTCAGGGGGCCAACCATCGGGGGTTTTCACCATACACTGCCTCAAAGGCGGACACACCCGTTGCGGAATTCTTATGTTGATTATGGCAGAATTCGGCTATGGGCAGCCACTTTGACCACTCATTCTGTCGGTAATTACAGAACGTCCTTAGGAAGCCCTCTACCCATTGGTTGGTACGTTCCGCCAGTCCATCGGTTTGAGGGTGGTAAGCGGTTGAGAACTGAGGCTGGATCTGTAGTTTTTGGTATAACGCCCTTAGGAATTGGCTGTTAAAGGTTGGGCCCCTGTCGGACACCGTCCTAACCGGCGTTCCATGTAGTTTCCATATTTCTTTGAGGAATATGTCTGCCAATTCCTCAGCGTTGGTAGATTCTAGGCAGGGGATGAAGTGCGCCTGCCTAGAGTACTGATCTATCACCGTCAGAATACTATCATAGCCGTTCAACACTGGTAATTTAACGATGAAATCATAAGCGATATCTTCCCACGGGCGTATGGGGTTTGGCAGCGACTTAGTCTCGCTTGGCTGCTTGTGCCCTTTCGCTCTCCCGCAAACTCTGCATGACCCCACAAACCCCTTTATCTGGGTGATCATCCCAGGCCAATAATATCCTTCGGACAGGAGCTCCACAGTTCTTTGTTCCCCCTGGTGTCCCTCGATTGGGTGATCGTGGTATAATTTCAATAATCGTTCCCTGATATCCTTGTCTTTGGGGACGTATACTCTTCCATCGTAACGGAGGATCCCTTCTTTGATTTGATACCTCTCAAATTGTTTTCGGACTGACGGCAGTAAGGATTCCTTTCCTTCTGTGCTTGATATCAGAGTTGTCAGGGATTTGTCCTCTCCCTGGGCTTCCCGGATCTCATCTAGGAGGTCTTCTGTAACCTCAGCCCTGAATCCTATAAACTTCTCTTCTGAAATCATGACCTGTGGGGGTATCGCTTCATCACTATGGTCATGTCTTCTGGACAGGGTGTCAGGTTTACTTGACAATTTGCCAGGCCTGTATTCAATTGTGAAATTGAAGGATGCCAGTATGGTGTGCCATCTGGTGTGCCTCCTGTTCCAGACCTGGGCCTTATTCCAGAACTGGAGGTTCCGGTGGTCGGTGTACACCGTTACTGGGAGCTCGGTCCCTTCTAGAAACAGCCTCCAATGCTTGAGTCCCCATATGATTGCTAGTAACTCCTTGTCATGAGTGTCGTAGTTTAGTTGCGGGGGTGTGAAGCTTTCAGAAAGGAAGGCTATGGGGTGTAGCCTACCGTCTTTGCCTTTCTGGTTTAACACTGCCCCCAAGGCCACGCCCGAGGCATCTGTCTCCATGTAGAATGGCTTCCTAGGGTTGGGATGAACGAGTACTGGTTCTTTGCATATTTCCTTCTTGATTGCTGAGAAAGCTTCTGCTTCCTTCTGTCCCCACGTCCAGGGTGTTTCTTTTCTAGTCAGGTTGGTTAGTGGTTTAGCAATTTAGGTTAGGTTAGTTAGGTTAGTTCTTTTCTAGTCAGGTTGGTTAGTGGTTTAGCAATTTTGCTAAAGTCCTTTACGAATCTGCGGTAGAAGTTGGCGAAGCCCAGGAAAGCTTGCATTTGTTTCACTGTGGAAGGTTCCTTCCATTCTTCCACCACCTTCACCTTTTCCTTTTCCATAGAAATTCCTTCTGGGGTAATGACAATGCCGATAAAGCTAGTATGGGTGGTGTAGAACTTACACTTGTGGGGCTTCGGGAACAGGTGGTGTCTTCGCAGTCGGCTGAGGACTTCCTTGACATGTCCTGTGTGTTCCTCTTTCGTTTCCAAATAAATCAGGATGTCGTCCATATATACCACTACATAGACGTCAATGATATCGTGGAACATTTCGTTCATGAAGCGCTGGAAGGTCGCAGGCCCGTTCTTTACCCTGAAGGGCATTACTAGGTACTCAAACAGTCCTTCCTTGGTTCTGAAAGCCATCTTCCATTCATCTCCTTCTTTGATATGGATGTTGTTGAAGCCCCATCGGATGTCCATTTTGGTGAATATTTTAGCATCTTTAAGCTTCTCTACGAGGTCGGCTTGTATCGGCATTGGGAACTGGTCCGGTTTGGTAATCGTGTTCAGCTTTCGGTAGTCCACTACCAGTCTAAGCCCCCCGTCTGCTTTATTCACATAGAAGCATGGGGAGGCAATGGGTGATGTACTCGGTCTGATTTTTCCGTCCTTCAGCTCTTTGTCTAGGTACTCCTTGAGAGCTCGTGATTCGGCTGGTGACATTGGGTATGTCTTGGCCGGTCTAGGGAGTTCAGCTCCTTCGACGAAGTTGATTGCACAATCATACACTCAATGCTTCGGCATCTTGCTAAAACCTTCCTCCTGGAAGAGGTCTTTATATCCCAAGAATTCCTCCGGGACATCTGGTTCAGTTACTGGTTCAGTTGCTGCCTTTCCTGTGACCTCGTCCTGGTACGTAATGGAGAGATCCTTCCACCCAATTATGGGGTCTGCTTCTTCTAGCCAGTCTCTTCCCAAGATGATTTTGACTCCGCCTAGGGGCATAACGTAGCAGGTGCATTCCCAGTGCTTTCCTTCTATCTTGACTTTCAGGGTCACTTTCTGGGAGATCCATTCTTCGATCTCCTTCCCATCTATTGCAATGACCGCTTGATTGTGCTTTAGTGGTGTAGTTTCTATTTGGTTCTCCTCAACATATCCAGTGTCGACGAAGTTCCTTGAGGATCCGGAGTCAATAAGGGTTTTGGTGGGTTCCATGATTCCTTCCACCGATGCATAGATGATTGATTCTCTGTTCGATTTCTTGAGGTAGAATACATGCGTCGGGTCGGTGTCTTCGGGGTCATCAGACATGGTGCCGGCTTCCCCTTTTAGTTTTCCGACTCAGGTTCTGGTCCCTCCCCTCCTATGACTTCTTTTCCTGCCTTTCCATATGTTTTTTCCTTTGTAACGTTAGTCCACTTTCCTCTACAGTCCCTTATCACATGTCCTGGTTTGGCGCATTTGAGGCATAGTCCTTCTTTCCATCGTCGTTGTTTCTCTGCATCGGAGACCTTCTCGAGGGGGTTTCCCTTCTGGGGGGAGAAGTTTCCTGCCTTCCCGCTTGTAGTAGATGGCGTGGTTTCCTTTGCCGTTACAGTTGATCCCGCTTTTCCCACTAGTCGTTTGGTGGCAAACAGGATGTCGTCTGTACGGCGGGCGGTTGCTATCCATTCCTCAACATCAGGCAAAATTTATCGGCTCATAGAGCCCCAGAGAGATGTGGAGATGTGAAATACACCTCCCGTTCCTGGATTCTCGCGGAGCCTCGCAGAGCCTCGCGGAAACAGGGGGGGCCAAACACGCCCACATACAACCGCCATCCGTTGTGCACCAACCGACTGAGCGGTTCTTGGCGTTGCAAACCCTATTTGTCTGCAGGGTGCTGTTGGTCTAATGCGCAGACGTTCGGCGCCGGTGTGCCGTGTCCTGATGGAACGTTGTCGGCGTCTGTTCAGGGGACACGTCGTCCCCTGACAGAACGTTGGCGACGTCTGTTCAGGACATATTTGACAGCGTCAATCACTGTCTGTGTGCTTCGGTGATCGGCAGGAGGCAGTCAACCTTTGCCTCGTCTCTGCGAAACACTCGGATACGCTGCTGGTGGTAGATAACTATATATTACATATTGTTTATGTACAGGAAATCGCTCAGCGAGAAATATTTGTTAATGTAGAACGTGTTATAACAATCCAAAGCGGTATTTGGAGTGACGTCGCGACGAGCTACATCCGAGAAGCGCGGGCTAAGCGGGCAAATCCGTACAATTCGCGCCGCATCGAGGAATATTCCTCGCCTCCGTTCGAGTTTCTTGACTACGTACAATTGGGTTATCTGCTCAGGACTGTTCGGGATCGCCGAAAGTGGGACGAGGTAGGCGAGTGTCGGCGCTTGTGCTTTGGTCTTCCCCATCGATGCGATGCGGAAGATCAGGCATATTCGTCCAACCTTGCATTCTAGGCATTGGCAATGTGAGTGCTCATGCTTGCAACCACCATCCCGCATACTCACCTTGCAGCTTTGCAGTACCTGTGTCCGTCCCTGGTTCCTTTGTGTAGAAGACTGGATCGGCCATGGCGGTCTCGGTGTCGGTCGGCGGGACTGCTTGTGCACGTTGCCAGGTGGGCTCTGGGAAGAAACGGCGGCGTTTTTCTATTAACCTGATCGATTGCCAGGTTTCAACCGTCGTTGTTGCGTCCATAGGGTGCGTGGCCTGGTACGGGCTTGCCTTGTACTTGGCTAGAAAATTCCTGAACCGGTACATCTCCTCCAGCTTCGCGACGGTCATACGGTTCACAGGCTGGAGGGTGATATCTTGGTGAGCTAGGAGACCGTACGTTTCCTGTGACTGTGCGATTCGCTTGGATTTGCACTCTTCCTTCTCCTCTTCTGTCTTCTGCTTCCGCTTTCTCGTGAGTATCGGCACCGACACTGTGGCTTGGCCTAACGCTAGCAACAAACGATTTGACTCTATGCGAGATAGAGTGGGGGGTGCAACCGGTACGTGTTTTGTTATGGCTTCTTGTTGTTTGCGCTCATTTGCACCATTTCTTGTCTTGTTCTGCGCCTGGTTTGACTGTGTCAACGATCCCTGCATGCTTGTGCCTACAACCAATGTATGTCAAGCCGGCGGCATATTTTAGTGAGAACTCGCTTACCCGCCACGATATGACCCTCAGGTCGACTGTCGACTGTCGGCCCATTTGCCTCAAGTTGCTTTATTCTCCAATCGAGCCAGAGCCCAAAGTCAACAATTTTCTCGCGACGAGTTAAGCCTCGAACGGTTTGTTTTTGCCAGTCCTTCTTGTTTGTCGCCTTATACGGTTCCTTTACCGTATCGATATGTAGGTGTTCGATTGTCTCTGTTGAATAATTGTCGGCCGTCCCCTTCGCTAGTACCTGCTCGACTAGGTGACCTATGTTATGGAGTTTCGGGATATTAAAGTGAGGAATCACATTCCCCTTTTCCCCCTGCCGTGCTCCGTTCTTGATCCAGACTGACTTGTAGTGATGAAAGTCGTCATAGGCGGTTTGGAATGCCGCCAGGGTACGGTCGGTATGTGAGGGCAGCTGTGCTAAGAAGAGGAAGTCGAGCAGCACGCGTGTAGCCTTGGTGAGTTCTTGGTTATGTTGTCCAGGAGCGTTCGCAATTAGCCCTAACGCAATTGTTTGTAGGGCCCGGTGTTCCTTCCCCGACATTTGTGAGATATGTGTGACACCCTTCGGAAAGACCCTAGCGCCTACAAGCGCAACCTGCGACTTGACCCGAGCGTCAACTTCTTCCTCGCCGAGTGAGTTGACATTCCACTGAAAGGGATGGTCGAAAAAGAACTTATGAAAGCCGTGTAACAGATCAAGCAACAAGACAGAGCAAATATCCACGAGTGGCAGCGATGCCCAGAATGGATACTCGACATCGCCGAGCCGGTGTTTTCCGCACCCCAGCGCAAATTGATACGGGTCGGCATTGGTTCCACGTTCGGCCTGGACTTTTTCTATAGCTTCGAGGATCGAATCGCTAGTTCGTGTGTTGAATTTGTCCGGTGAGCCAAAGTCGTTCGTTGTCGCCTCGCAATGAATGCAATTACTTTTGTCCAGGGCCGAGATCTTGTACTGTTCCTCCAAATCGGCAAGATACGCAAGCAGAATGTAGAAAATAAGTCGTATGTTCCCTTCCGGATCAACCACCTCGTGCACGTTGATCTCCCTCAGCGGTTCACAGATGATTTCCAGGGATAAGTGGAACGCCCGCCGATTAAGAATTCTGGGTAAGTCTTTTTGATGTTGTTTTGATCGAAATTCGGTCTTCAATATTGTCTTCTCCCATTTGCAGATTGGGATGTATGCGACAAGCATCCATGCCCGCCGGCTTGTGTGACTTCGAACCTCTTTATGAATATTGGCGAGTGAGATGTAGAAGGCATGGACTTTGACGTCGCCAGCATAATGTGTGAGGTGCGTAATGTCGCTTCCGAATAAGATGCCGCCTAGCGCTGCATCCTCGTGTTGACCCGCCGCTCTCTGCAGGTTTGAATGAGCAATATAATTTAATTTATAGGACAGACATACCAGTATCTCGTGCCAACGATGACCCATGGGCATTTGGTTGATTATTTGAGTTTTGTCGTCTAATTCAAATATCACTTGGGGCTCGAAGTCAATATCGCCTGCGAAGTCTGGACGACCGGCAAGGTAGTCCGCAGACTCCTCGATGTTGTGCAGGTACAGTGTTAAGGGTTCCTCGGGAGCTTCAGGTAGGGTTATCTCTTGCTCGAACCACTTCGGTCCCCCAAACCCGTTAATATTGTTTTCAACCATTTCAAACAGCTCGCTCGCACTCCGAAAGCACGGCGTTTCGGCAAAGATCTAAGAACAAGGATCAGCTATCATACAAGACACAAAGAAACGAGTACGTACCCCATCCATTGCAAGTAACTCGTCGATCTTAGCTTGTGACGCTTTACAGGTGGTTAACCATTGGGCGAGTTTCCATTGTGCAAGGTTCGGAAACGGGAAGCAGGTCTCCCTGGGGTGCTCGCGCACTCGTGACTCTGCGATTTGCTCCCAAGTTGTTGTCGATTTCCGCAATATGCGACCGGCTTTTTTGTGTACGTATCGTATCGCATCGTCTTCAACAATTCGCTCATAGTCATCCCTGTTGAACCAATCTAAGTCTGGCCGGTTGTTTGTCGCAGAGTTATTCCCGTCTGTAGGGTCTTGTCCAGGCAGCGTACTCATTCCGGGAGACCAGGGTGATGGGAACTTGGTGGGACTGAAATCAAAGGGGCTACGGATGGGGCTTGCAGGCGGGTCGGGTACATTTGAAGCTATAGACTGATGTGGGTATGAGTGAAACGGAGGATAGCTTGGGAGTGGAAAGTCAGGTATGTCCACCGGGAAACCTGGATCTGTATATTTGCTCGGTGGTTAACATATTCTCCCATACTTCTGTAGATCATTACGTACCAGTTGTAGCCTCATTTGAATCCAAATGCTCGGAGAGCAGTTGAGGGCCATACGAAGCACAGAGTTTTGATTGCTGCTGAGCACAGTGCCGTCGGTATGACCCCACGTCTTGAATGATTGCACGACACGCAGAATTCGTACAAATAGCTTGATTTTTTGACATTGGTGAGGATGTTGGACGTAAAAGGAGAATGAGTTGTATTGGTAAGCGTTCGTTTGTGTCGTACCCTTACACAAACAGCCCCACATTCAACATAACCACAACAGACACCTTGTGCGCACTCTGCGCTTAGTTTTTTTATCTACTCGGAACACTCCCCAATATTCCTCAAAGTTTCAGACATGTCCGGTGATGACCCGCCTCCCACCCACACCTCTGGCTATGGACTCCGTGGTAATCGTTATACCTACCACTGTGGCAAGGCACCCGAGCCAAAACCCCCAACACTTGGTGCGAAGCGCCCACCAATTCCAACATCCACTGCAGTACAGAAGCGTCGTAAGTAATCCATAGCTATTTTTTGTGAATTAGGTGCTGATAACCGACCTTGAATAGAACGAAAGTCAAATAAGTCAAACCACTCTCAGGACACGCCTGAGACTGACAATTGTACGTCGGAGAGTTTCAAATCAATGTTCTTTCTCGCTTCATACTTATTTTATTTATATCAGCTTCTCTTACTCCCACCGAAAGCGACAACTTGCAATTGCCACCAGGCGAAGAAGCAACCGCTGCAAACCAAGACACACAACATCAGGGGCCAATTTGTACACCGGTCCGACCGAGAAACCCAAGAGGTGGTCGGAATTCTGCTTTAACTGCAATATCTGAGGTTTGTCTACTTGAGAGATGTTTCTCTGATTTCTACTCACTTACGTTCTCTCACCCAGGAACACACCGCCAATGCACAGCATCCCCACAATTCACCAACTCAACCGTTAGGCCAAGGCAAGTTACATTACGTTACCATCACTAATTTCGCTGATCAATAAGGTTAATAGCTCAATCTGGACTTACGAGCTACGTACAACAAACCCCCCGACGACCCCCTGACATTGAGGTTGTCCAGCCAACGCCAGAACGCTTCGCTTTGCAACCCAGCAGGATGCAAGATGCCAATCTGCCAATCAAATTTACCATTGGAGTCACGGCCCCGGCGCTGCCATTTGACATTCGCGAGCCACCGAGTTGGGCTATGGATTTCGAGGACAGTCACCTCCTTGACCCCTTTGTTCCTCAGCCCAACTTGCAAATCGAATTTTCCTCGGGAACTCAACTCCCCAATCCCAACTCCAACCCCCAATTCTTTGGGATGCCCCAGAGCCCTCCGTGTGGTCAGCGATCTTTAGGCGGCAGTCGGGACCTTGCTACTCAAGCCAGCTTAGCTACGGACCCTTTTGCCGCGCCAATTGAACAGCAAACTCCCAATGTCACGGGTGAGACTCCTGGTGTCATAAGCATGGCCCCCGTAGAACCAACTCAAACTCTGAGTCCGCTGGGTGCAACCATGCCCGATTTTGATAACTCGCTTTCCATTCCAAACTCCAACCATCTCGAGCAGCACTGCATCACCGAGGAAACTTTACCACTATCGAGCACCGGAAGTACTCGTGCATCTCAATTCACACTATCTCGGCCACAGTCTCCGAGTCTCGCTGAATTACATTCCACAATTGCGCGTTCTCTCTTGCGCAAGTCCACCCCATGGGCACATGATCCGCCACCCAGTTTCTCTGCGAGCTCCCGACTGCCCGTGCTCGGCCAGTCCGGCCCACCAGCCCCACCCTCGCGGGGTCCATCACCCACCCCCACCTCCCTAATGGCACCAGCCCTGCCATCACGGGGGTCGTCGCCTGTGCCCCTCCCAAGAGCTGCTTCAAGTCGAGCTGTCACACCGGTCACTGATGCTTCCGATGAGCAACCTAAATCGACCGCGCAACGGAATCTTCGCCAAGGCAACTTTGACTCGATTCAAAACGAGTTTATCAAACCAATGACAAGGCGCTGGCACTGGTATTTACTGACTGAGAATGCTTTCCCGATCAACCCCAATGAGGCTCTGGAGAGGTGTGTTGTGTACGCGGAGCAAGAGCTGCACGCCTTGCGGGATGACTATAAATTTGACATTTGTGTGCGCAATTATGTAAGTATATGATCTATTCTCTGCGATCTTAGATAACATTCTTTTGCAGGTGCGTGGGAAAGAATCCCGGATCCACAACGACTTCCTGCGTGGTGTGTTGGTAAAGGTCGAAGACCTGTACGGTGTGTCGTGCGAGACAACAGACAAGATAGTGGGTCTTATTAAGGGGTCAAATTTCATCTGTGCCGAGCACAACCCCCAGGTACGCTCCATATACATTACATTACGTGCTAAATACTAACTTCCTTAACAGACCGGCAAGGTTTCTGGGCGATACAAGCATACATGTATCGGGCAAGTCCTCAAGCTGATGGTGTTCCTGCACTTTAGTCGGGGAACCTCTGTAGGGGCACGTTTCATCCCCGAGCTGCTGGTGTACACTCCGGCGGAAGTGATCCAGGGTTATGCGGACAAGACAGCTAACTACGGGGCGCCTGTTCCGACAATCGCACTGGCATGCACAATGGTATGTTTTCAATTCTATTCATGGTACACCACACTAAATTATTGTATACAGATCCTCCACTGCCTCCATCTCCTTGAGAAAGGATACTCATCGCGCCAGATAGCTGAAAGGGGAAAGAAAAAGGTGATTAGTTTGGATGAGGGTGTCTACGGCGAGCAGTATCGAAAGTATCTTGGATGGCTTAAGGCTTACCCCCGCCTTGGTGAGGTCTGGCGGGACCACATGCAAACCCTCTTGTACGTCCATTACTTATTAATTATTCTGACTCGGGCTGACATCATTTCAACTACACAGGAAAGAGTATCGCACGCAGTTCCCAGACGGCCAGGAGGTTGCCGCAGACAATGAGTATAACGGCATGCACAGTGATGGGGACTAAACTTGGCCCATGTACTTTACCAATACACAATTCAAATTCCATTTTCATTTTTCCTACCCTAACCCGTGTGCAGCAGTGTGCAAGCCCACTCACGCGCCGCCACCTCTTTCATTGCCGGCTTACCCGAGTGGCCGCCGGGCATGGCGCTCGTCGTCGTCCAGCCGTGGCCCTGGGGCATGTTGTCGCCAGAGATCTCGGAGCCAGAGAGCGAGGTGAGCGGCGGGGTCATTGGCGATGAATGGTCGTGGCCTCAGTTCGACTGTGTCGATCACCGAAGCACACAGACAGCGATCGACGCTGTCAAATATGTCCTGAACAGACGTCGCCAACGTTCTGTCAGGGGACGACGTGTCCCCTGAACAGACGCCGACAATGTTCCATCAGGACACAGCACACCGGCGCCGAACGTCTGCGCGTTAGACCGACAGCACCCTGCGGACAAATAGGGTTTGCAACGCCGAGAACCGCTCAGTCGGTTGGTGCACAACGGATGGCAGTCGTATGTGGGCGTGTTTGGCCCCCCCCGTTTCCGCGAGGCTCCACAAGAATCCGGGAACGGGAGGTGTATTTCACATCTCCACGTCTCTCTGGGGCTCTATGAGCCGATAAATTTTGCCTGATGAAGTGAGGCTTTGTCAAGTCCCCTGTATAGTTCCGTTTTAAGCAGCTCCTGTCATACGTCCCACTTGAGTCCTGCTTTGAATTTGTTGATTAGGGCCTTGCGGTTCCATTCTTGTCATGACCCGTTTTCGGACATGACTAATGTCGTGACCTACCCAGGGAAGACCCCTATTTTCTGCTATTTTAACGCCCTTTACCCGACGTCATTTTAAAGGACTAGGCGCGTCACACCCTAGGACTAGTCACATGACTTCGGCGCTTACAGTGGTTATTACGTAACCCCTGCCGCTTACACAAGCCCTGCTGCAACATCTCTCCCATGTAATGCAGCCCGACCAGCAGGGGTGACTAAGCACGTCACATGACCCTAGGATTAAGCGCACGGCTCATATAAGATTCGGAGCCGCGCTAACCCCAGCAGGGATGATGTCATCCACACTACACGTGACCTCCGCCCCCCCGTTGTCAACTGTGGACTGCGGGCTATGTGGCACATGACTCGACTGCGGACTGCGAAGGAATGACTCGTGCGTAGGATAAGCGACCAGCGCTTACAGAGAATGGCGAATGAGTCAGCAATCACTGCCCGCAAGCGCGCTCAGTGA
>WSLM01000264.1:5653-21563 GCA_019677335.1 Ceratobasidium sp. UAMH 11750 | reverse complement strand
TCCGGGCTTCACCCGGCCCGTTTCCACACCCGTGGGATCACCCGCGCGGCAACCCGGGTCACCCATTTTGATCCCTAGCCTCAGCCCAAACACACACCACCCAGACCATCCCCAGAGCGCAAAGGGTAAGATAACGACCCTGAAATACCACATACACACCCCAATCATCCCCTCATGTTTGACACTGGGGAGCAACACTGGTGGCAGGTAGTGTGTGTCACGTGATGAACGGCTTGGCTCGCACACTTCGCCCTATTCAATGAAGCTCTCCTGATGGCCCAGTGACCCCATGGCCGCTGCAGAAAACCAACACAGTAGGTTTCATCGACAAACAGAACAGCAACCAGCCACCTCACAGCCTGGGAGCACTCAGCAAAATATGTACTCTGCAGGCTAGAACAATGTGATTATCTGTTACACTTTCCAACCCCCTTCCTCACCTTCAATCAATCATATATAAGTCTCAGCCCCTCTGAATTTGCACCCCACGACCACAAAATCTTACAAAAAGGAAGGGTCAGAGGCGCAATGACATGATTCGATGACACCACACCCAGGTTTTTCCAGACCAAGGGACCACAGTCATTCAGTGCTGCCAACAACCTGTTCACTGCCCAGACACTGGAGGGCGACAGAGATGGGAGCCAGGGCGTGTCATGTGACCTACCCCTGACTGGCAGCCACAGCGATTTGCCAACATCTCTCCACCCTTGAATCATGCACTGCATCCTCAACCCCCCCCCACAATTGAATCTTTTGAACAGATCAGAAGCCCCACAATGCCAGCAGCTCTGACTGGCACCCAGTTGTCACCCTGTGTCCCCAGGAAAGATGTCTACACCCACAGCCACCTGTTGCGAGAACTGGTGGTGCACACAAGGAAGTACACGTGCCCAGGAGTGCGGTGCTAAATCTGACCATGAGTCTGGGAAATCCTGAAGCCAAAATTCACAAAACACTTGAGGGCGTCAGACTACACTCCTACACAGCTTGCCTGCACAGCAACCTCTATTTCAAAACTTCAGATCTCACCTCTAGCCTCCTGCACCAACACTGCACTGCAGCTCCATCAACACTAGCGGGCGACGGGAGCGCTTCCCAGGGTCAGTCACGTGCTACCTCAAACTATGCAACCCCAGCATGAGCAGCAACCCACACACCCACACCGCCACCCATGGACATGACAGGGCATATCCATTCAGTAGGCAGCCAGAATATTATACCTGGACATCAGGGGGAGACCAGAATTAATTGGTCAAGTGAGGCTTAAGCGCCGCGGGTGGCCATCTGAAGGTGCTCCCCCGCGTCACGTGATCGATCTCGCTGGCAGTCACCTCGCATGGCGCCTTCGTGGTCCCCAGGTCAATGACGCCCAGGTACGGCACATAGCTCATCCCGCTGACACTGATCAGACTCCCACAGCGCCACCCAGCACATGTCATTTGTGGCCTTACACTTCACATGCCATATCAAAATCAACCCTTCCTGTACAAAGACCCAGCAATCAAGGGATGAACTCGTGTGAAAAATAACAGCCAAAGTCCAGTTAACAAAAATAAACAGCTTACACCTCCTTGCCCTTCCATGTGTCACATTGCTGGGTACTCAACACTACTGACCGAGTTGGCTTGGCGTGTATCTGCCCCATCATGTTGGGCACTGAGTCTGGAATGATCGACATCAAGCACAACCCCACCCAGCACAAAAGCCTACCAGGTGCGAAACCCAGCCCTCTCAAGCTACGGATTTTTTCATGCCTCCCCAGCCAAGCAAGCTCAACAGTCGTCGATTTATCTCCTGGTAGACGGTCGGCACACCCCCGATGAAGACAACCCAACCATGGCAAACACGTCCTCACAACAGCCATTTCCAGCTCCCACCATGAGCCCTGCAGGGTGACTACTCTGACAAGGATGCCCAACTCCAGGAGGAACTATCAGTGCAGCATGTGGGTGGACACTGGCTATCAATAGCTGAGCTAAATGTCCGCCGATCCCACTTGCTGAACTGTCCACACCTCCCTCGGCCAAGAAGGACCATGAGTCACCTATTTATCCCTTGGCAGATGGTTGGCACATCTCTGATGAAGACAAAACATCCATAGCAGAACTCATCCTCACAACAGCCTTTGCCAGCTCCCACCCCTAGCCCTAACGGGTGACCGCTCTGATAAGGAGGCCCGACTCTAGGAGGACCTATCATAGCAACATGTGGGTATGCACTGGCTATCAATAGCTGAGCTAAATGCCCGCCGATCCCACTTCACCACCCACATATGTAGCTCAAGACACGCCCAAAACACCAATCTCCTTATACCCGCCAACCACCAATCCCCACCCAGCAAGGCATCATCCGAAGAGTGAGACTTAGAAGCTAAAGCAACTTTGTAAGGCTTATGCTGGTCCTCCAGGTTCTCATCTGACGCTCCGCGCAGCATACCTGAACTGCAGTTGTGAGCTAGCTTGTTGCATAGCTCACTTACTTCCGTCAACACTCCACTTCTATCAACAGTTTATCTGCTCATGGCCAGATTTCTCTGCCCACAAAGCACCACAGCGACCTCTTCTGTTCATTCACCCCGGAGAGAAAGCTTGGGTGTTGGCCCAAGCAGTTACTGCAGAAGCACAGGAAATGTATTACACAAATGCAAGTGCCAGTACAAAACAAGTGTACAACAAAAAACCAACGAGAGAGAGCAAAGTGGACGGATGGGGTACGGTAGGGCGCACCAGCACCTCTATTTACACCCCGTGATTCACATCACGTCATATGCATTCAGTGCTGCGCATATACCACACAAACCCAGAGGACCCAGCCAACGACACACTGTTCTCTCACGGTTTCCCGACTACTCGAGATTCGTACAACCGCCATACACTCACTACGCCCCTCAACCGCAATCCGGACACTGCAACGGCGCCAAGGTTTCGACCCCCCACCGTCGCCCGGTCCCTTTCCTCGGCAGCCACTACCAACGCATCTAGTCACCGGCAGCGCCACGCCCCCTTTGGCGCACCTCCAGAGACCGTCCCAGGACGCTCGCCAAAGTCAATCACGTGACAACGTGACATTCACAACACACAGTTGCGCGCCGCTCCCACGGTTCTTGACGTCCCACAAAGCTTCAGTGTGCTGTGGACCACATATCCTGGTCCCATTTATATTCACCACCATGCGCAATCATCACGATTCCTCGGCTTACACACGACAAGTCCCCTCCGCCCTCTTCTGTTCGCTCAGTATCGCCTCCAACTGTTCGACGATCTGCTTCTTCATCTCTGTCATCTTGATCAGGTTCTCCAGAGCCTGTGTTTGCAGGTCTCTGGCCAACCCAAGAGTGGACTCGACCCAAGACTCCAGCTCCTCCAGCCTGACCCACAAATGCATCGCCTCATTCTTCGCTTTCACGTCCCCGAAACAATCACCCGCTCCGCTCTCCGACTGCTGCGTGTTTCGATTGAAGCTTGAGTCGACAGAATCTGACGCTAATACGCTGGACACATCTGCGTCCAACGTCCATGAGCATCCTCACACCTCTGTTCAACGCGGCCTACTCACCTGCCATCCAAGCAGTGTCGTCGGGCGTGTCCGTGCTCCATATAGAATCTTCTTCAGTAGAGAGCTCCCGACCGTCGACTTCCCGAGCTGCCAGGTGATCCAGCACTTCTTCGTCATCATACGCCAGACCCACGCATCCCAAGTCAAGACACTTACCTTCAAAAACCACCGTACCGTTCGCACCCACAGATCCTACGGGCCCTTGCATACCCAACTGCACTGCGTCGGCATAGCTACGTCGAGTATATGCGGTTGTTGTCATGCTGGAATCCACAGACGCTTGTAGAGGATAGCTGACGGTTTGGCCCTCGGTTGGACCCATCCTGCACCTCCTCCGACGTCCAATTTATACAGCCCAAGCCGCCCCAGCTCCCTTCTCATTTGCAATCGATTTATTTCCTGTCGCGTGGATGAATGAATCAATGCCCCTGATCCACGCACCGCGTATCATGTATGCTTCAAACCGAACCTCCCGTCTCCCCAACGGCGGACTGCGTTCTTCTTCGTCGTCCGTGGGTTTTCAAGGCCTTGAATTTCGAGGGTGCCTCCATACCGTTCGGCGGACAGAGTGGGCCACCTGCGCCGCAAGACAGTCCTGGTCCTTATCGTTTCAGCTCCCTCCATGCGCTTTTCGGCCGAGAGCGAGGTTTTGCAAATTATCACTTCACGCGAGTGGACTTTGAATGGATTCATTTTTCGCCCCTGCCGTCATGAATGTGGAGCCACATATCACTCTGTCGCACATCTCTATCTCCCCAACCCCCCGCGCCATGACCCCGTGCGGGCCCACCACCAGCAAAACAGATACACAAAACACTTACCTACCTGTACTACAGCTGATCGTGGCACCTCTCTTTCCTCCATCGTGGTTCACTTGAAGGATCGCTCCAGTGGATACATCTACAGACCTCTTCACCACGAGTGTCTGCCCCCCGCCCCTTGCAACGCCACGTGAAAGAACAGTCCACCACACACGCCGAGATCGCAAACAACACCAATATAGTAGTAAGCAAATTGAAAAACCCTTCCTCCCACATGATTCCATCGCCTCGTGTTGAACATGACGACCATCTTCGGTTCCCCTGAAAACCCCACTAAACCGGACTCTGACTACAACAACGTGCCAATACTCAAGCCAGCGCTGTCCGAGGACGGTCCGCCGCCTGTGATCGTGCACCACGGCAGCATTCCCGACGACATCCAGCAAATCAAAACTTGGATAGACCAGGGACACCAGGTCCCTCTCGTTCTCCGATCCATCACTGTCAAGGAGCTCCCGGACCTCGACTCGCAGCTACACTTGGCAGGCTCGAAACCGAGGTAAGCGCATCAGCAGGTTTACGGCCCACCCAACTCATCAACGCCCTGCGACCAGGTACGACTGGTGTCGGGAAACTAAGACCGCGACGTTCAGGATGCCGACCAAGCTGCACGAGTGTCCAGGGGAGTGGCTGGCGGACCAGGCTCCCTGGATCACTTCCCAGCTCAGGTCCGTGGCGAAGTGCGGGATACCCTTGGTCCAATCGGGCGGCAGCGCACACGTCCGGTTGCCGTTTTGGGGCCTCGCCTGCCCCGACAAGCAGCTCGATCTGGTCCTCGACTTAGGTCTGGGCATTGACCGCCGCATCCAAATCCCCTTCCCTCGAGTGGTCCTCGAGACGAGCTACAGCCAGAGCCTCGAGGACGTGGTGGAGAAGGCATGGAATTATCTCTTCGACTCCGACGACCACATTCACGCCGTCATCATTTGTGACATGGACTACCCGGTCACGTCGGCGAAAAACTTCCGGGCGTCGCTTTCCGTCTGGACCAGGGAGGAGACCGGGTGCATCTGTGAGTGGCTCCACCGCCCACGCAGCATCACTAACGTGCCAGCCCCAGCCGACGACTGGCCCCTCGAAGTCCTCCTCGACGTTCCGCACGAGCCCGAACCCGGGGAAGCTCACTCCCCAGATGAGGAATCCCATCTCCAGCACCAGGAGCAGGGCGCGCAAGCCACGCACCCAATCTCCTTCTCCCCTTCGCAGCAGCAAACGCCGGAAGCCCCCCTCGCCTCCCCCGTATCCTCATCCTCCACGGCCGTCACCGGGGACACCACGAGGGTCAACCTCAATCATCAGACCCATACCGTGGAGGATCAAAAGTGGACCATCATCCGGCGCTACGGACCAGTGGTGAGCAACAATCCATCACCTGTCGCCACCGCTGACCGACAGCACAAAGTACGTGGTGGACGAGCAGAGAGACGCCCAAACCCACGCCGAAGGTCCGCAGCCACGGCCGTTTGTTCTGCCCCTCAAGGTCTTCGACTTCCTCCGCGTCTGCCCCCGACACCAGGACGAGAAGATCCCGAACTACGAGCTCCAACTCCCCCTCCAGTCGCTCCAGCAAGACATCGTAACGAAGCTGGCACGCATGCGCGCGGAACTGGAGCGTCCCCCCCCCAAGGTCCCCACCCGCCGGAAACGCGGCCCCGACGCCCAGTCCGACCCGCTCTCGTCCAGCGGGTCCGCAAAAACGCGCGGCAGACCTGCTGGGGCGGACTGTCCGGTCAAGCGTGCCAGGCACGAATGAACAGCGCGCCGACCTCACCAAGTCGGCCGCCGCGGTTTGGTCCTCTCGAATGTGTCTAGCCATCGTGTTCCCCCTCGTTCTGTATTTATCGCTTCACAACAATGGTTTATTTCATCGCTCAGTGGCATCCTCGTCCGCATCTGACACTCCAACGGCGTGAACCGCGGTGGCGGGTGAATCCCTGGACCACGTGACCTGAGATAAGCGCCGCAGGCGCACATCTCCGGTCGGTCTCCCGAGCGATCACGTGATCGCTCCTTATCGCCCGGCACGAAAGTTATGTACTACACACAAAGTGATATCGCTGCACGAGACTCACCTCGCGCGCGTATAGTGAGTATCCCGCTGCAGAACTGAATTGAGGCGGCCCAGCCCCAACTCGTGGTTTTGGTCCACAATCGCTGCGCGTGCTCGCCCGGCTTATCGTCCACACCCAGCACACCCACGGTGTGCAATTCACATCCTTCCAATGGCTAGCCGAACCTCCTCGGTTATCCACACGAGACACCGTGGAACTCTCCACCCACTGCGATGCCTGGAGCCTGGGCCTACGATAACCGAGTGATTGCCTTTTCACACAGATACGACATAACCCCAAAGATAGTTTCCTCAGGTACATGCCAAGGCGAGCCGTGGGTCCCACTGTAGATGCGTGCCCACCGGCCCGTTGCCGATGTGCTGACCCTTTGTTGTCGCCCGGTGACCGTTGCGCCTCAGCGCCCACACCGCCAGCTCCTCCGCCGCACAATCGTTCAGCACGAGCATCCTCCTTCACCGGTCCTTGATCTCACCCCCACCCTCTCTTTCTCTTTCTCTCTGTCTTCACGGCCGGTGTCCCACACGCGGCCACCCCGCCGGACAGTCAGACCGCGACACTCCCAGCTCCGAGCTCCGCTTGCCTCGCTGCTAGTTTACTTCTCGGATGCATATTTTCATCCTTGCGCCACTCAAGCGATCCATCCACGCTGTTATCTAGTACTGTACAGTTTTACGCCGACGTATTTAAAATCACCCACAAATTTCCTTATCCACGAACATCCGTCCGCCTGAACCACCACGATCCATCCGCTGTCGACCGACTTTGTCTATTAATCTACAATGCCAGATGGGCCAGCGACAACGGACTCTGGGCCGGTTCACCATGTGGACGCTGGCGGGGCCGAACTGGACCGGCCGCCTCAACAGGCTGCAGAACTACAGCAGCTTGAGCCATATCCCGGCTACCCAGGCGTCCACACGTCCCCCGAGCTGCGGCGCTATCTATTAGGCATCGTTCCCTCGCACAATCTTCTCTGTTGCTTGGCCTGTCCACCCACGCGTGTGTTATACGTCGGAACCGCGGCCGAACACCTCCGTCAAGCGCCGCACGCGGTCTCCATGCCCCAACTGGACGCCACGGTGAAAGAAATAGCCCGACGCTATCATCTGCACGACTGCCAAGTGAGTGTTTATCATTCTCCTGGCCCCCGTTGAGCTGACAGCGCCGAACTCAGCTAAAGGACATCCCCAAACCACAAGCGGTCATTCATCCGCTACCTTTCCTACCAGTCCAA
Source organism: Ceratobasidium sp. UAMH 11750 (assembly GCA_019677335.1). Lineage (NCBI taxonomy): Eukaryota > Fungi > Basidiomycota > Agaricomycetes > Cantharellales > Ceratobasidiaceae > Ceratobasidium > Ceratobasidium sp. UAMH 11750. Next base: position 13,878 of record WSLM01000264.1, on the reverse strand, counting down.
AACGCCTATCGCTGCGACATCTGTCACGCCGAAGGACAAAGCTGGTACGGGGTGGACGAAACCAACCGCATAAACCACTTCAGCCGCGTTCACTCTGCCCCACAAGCCCAACGTCTGTCGAAAGAGACCCTCACGCAGGTCCAGACCTTCTGCTTCAACAACCTCACCGAAGGTTTCTTCCCCGTCAGCTACGATGTACCCGTCTCCTCCCCTCAGGAGCAAGAGGACCTCTACGAGCTCTGCCAGAGCACGCCCGAGGAACTCGTCCACAGTTACCTCCAGAACTATACCCCGGCGCGACTCCAGCGCCCCACCAACACGACCCTCAAGGAGACCCACCCGTTCCTCGTTCATACTGGCTGGGCGAAGCACGTCAAGGAACTCGATACGGTTTTTCTATGTTCGCTCCTCGACGTTCCGGCGGGGGGCCATTCACTGCGCCGCCTCTACGAGGCGGCTATCCGAGAGTTCAAGCAGGAGCAAAAGATATATCCCGACGTCCTACCTATGTGGTTGACAAACCTCATGGACGAAGGCACCGGGTCAGTCCGCTTTCTTCCGGTCGTCGATATTTTCCAGCTGACCATTCGACCACAGATATCCCTCCCGCCCCTTTCGGGCCCTGCAGTCCGATACAGCCGATGAGTACGGGCGGACCTTTGCCCTTTGGACCTGCTTCGTCGTTCGCCTCTTCAACTTAGCCGAGTCGGGCGATACACGGTACAAGGTCGACTTCACGCCTGAGCAACGCCGGACCGCCGCGCGGGCCGTTCAGTACTGCAAACGAGACCGGCTGGCCCCGTCGGGCAAGAGAGTATTAGCCGACCTCGCCCGCTGGTTTTGGCGACCGGAGGACCCAGAATACTTTTCGCACCTCGCAACCAACCAGTTCAACGACCCGACCGTCCGTTTCGCGGCGCTGGTCAATCTGCGGGAGGACGGCTCCTTCCTGGACCCGCGCAACGCCACCCACAACTTGGTACAAATCAAATACGCGATCCGGGCCGGGCTGTTCCTTTGGTCGCGGCTGGAGGCCGAGGAAAAGCGAGATACCGTCACGGGGTGAGTCTTGTCTCCGTTGTGGGCCCTTCTTCTGCCTGTGCCGCGCTGACCCTCCGTTCAACCGGTCAATAGAACGATCGACAGGATCCGCGGCTGGTTGCTCAGAGCCTCGATGACCCCTTTCGCCTGCGTGTGCGAGGCCGTCAGCACCGGAACGACCTACGCAGCCACCACCGTTCATCTCCCCAACGTCATCTGGATTTCGGACACTCGCCTCTCCGTCGAGGGGCAACGCATTTGCTGGCTCGATTTTCGCCGTGAGCTCAACGCGCTGGTGCCCCAGCTCCGCGACCACATCATGTCCAAGCTCCTCCTCGGTTTCTCCCTCCAAGAACTCGGTTTCGACGTCACGGCCACCACCGAGCTCCACGACGACCCCGGGCGCTATCACCAAGGATGGTCTTTTCTGGACCACACGGACAACTGTTTCTGGAAACTCAAGACCCGACTCGCCACCGCGATCCTCTCTAAACCCTGCGGCGCGCATTTCCACCGCGGCCGAGACGCCCAAGGCCGCATCGTTTGGGTGGACGAGGTCACCAACGCGTGGCTCAAAGATTGCGAGTGGGCCATGGAGCACCTCGCGTTGCTGATGCACATCACCGGGGGACAACCCAGCCGCGGCGTGGAGTTCTGCTTAGCGCAAATCAAGAATCCTCTGCACCGCGTCCGGGGCATCTACGTCCTCGGCCCTGGGCGAGTCGTCATCCTCCTGTCCTATAACAAGACAACTGCCAACACCGGCCGGGACTGGATCGTCGCCCACGCCGTCCCGTGGTGCGTGGGCGAGCTCTTCCTCATCATGCACTCCCTGGTCAATCCCCTCGCCGGCGACCTCGTCAAGCGTATCGCGGGGGATAAAGGCCAATACATTCAAGAGTCGGCCGCTTTCGCGTCGTTCGGTAAACAACTGACGTCCGACCGGTTGTCCGCCATCATATACAACTGGTTCCTAGAAACATTAGGGGTTGACATCCGCATCCGCCGACTCCGACACTTGATCATCGCAATCCAACATCACCTCATGCCCGAGGCGTGCTCCCCGTTCAAGAAGTCCATCATGATACTCGACGCCCAAGCCGGCCACACGAGCGAGACCGCCAACCGGCACTACGCCATAGACGCCGCCGAGACACACCTGCTCGCCTCCAATACTGTCGCCAAAGAAATCGCCGCTTCCGCCCGCTGGTGGTCGGTCGCGATCGAGGACAGGCACCTCACAGCCGCGGAGCTCGCCGAGGCGAAATCCGCACCGGTCACCATCGCCCGGGAAGACAGGGTCCCCGTGCCCTCGCCTCTGACCTTGAACACCGAAGAACTAATCAAGGCCACCTCCTCGGCTCTGGCACAACCGGCCGTGATAGGTGAGCCAAACTCGCTCCTCGGTGGGGACCCACGCTGACCGTCGCGCAGAGTCGTTTGCGGGGCAGGTCCTCGATCGCTTGCTCCCGGAGATCCACAGGCTAGCCCCCGCCTCTGGCCCGTCCACTCGCATCACACGGTTCGCCCCCGCGCCGCCCGCCGTTGTGGAGCCCGATTATCTCGACGCCCTCCGGCGCTACCGGGACGACATGGACGCCAAATTTCGTTCCGAGGGCCAGAGTCTCGCTTTCGTCCACATCCACCGACGAAAAAGCTCCGTGCTCTGCGTACTACCCACCGGTGGAGGCAAGACCGTACTCTTCGCAGCGATGCCTATCCTGGAAACGGGCGTCACCGTCGTCGTTTTCCCGCTCCGTGCCGTGCTCGCCGACCAGGTCGCTAGCTCTCTTCGTCTGTCCCACATGGCTCCCTTCCAGCCGTGGGCCGCCGGCCGAAGCTTCGAAGACGGGGTCGTGGTGACGTCGATCGAGGAGGCGGCCAAGCCCAAGTTCTCCACCTTCCTGGCCGCCCTCAACGCCCAGGGACGACTCAACCGCATCGTCCTCGACGAGGCCCACATGATCGTCACCGAATCCGACTATCGTCTGGCGATGCACAACATGAGCGACATGGTCGAGGAGGGCGTGCCTTTGTTGTGCCTCAGCGCCACGGTCCCGCCCTCCATCATGCCCGCACTGCAGCAGGCCATCGGATCCCCCACTTTCCAGGTCATCCGGGAATCCACCTTGCGCCCGAACGTCGCGTTACGCGTTGCGCTGCTCCCCGATCGAGGCCAAGCCCGGAAGTCCCTCGAACGGCACGCTCGAAGGTTTCAGTCCGAGCTGTTACCCGGGGAAGGAATGATGGTGCAGTGTCGTACACAGGGGCACGCCGAATCTATCGCCAAATCGCTCGGCGTCCCCGTCCACCACTCGAACGTCCCCCAACCGGACAAAGACGAGGTCGCCTTGAATTGGATCGCCGGCAAGTTTCCGACCGTGGTGTGTACTTCGGGCCTCGGAAGCGGGGTCAACCATCCAGCCTGTCGGGTCGTTCTGCACTTTGAGCCGCCCTACGGCATGACCGACTACGCCCAGGAGATTGGACGAGCAGGGCGGGACGGGAAGCCGGCGCTCGCCATCATTTTCGCCTTCCACCCTCTGCCCTCGGCCAAAGACCCGGACCCGAAGGGCTACGGCAACCTCAGGGAGGCCATCACCTCCGGCGACTGTCTTCAGCGCGGGTTATCGTCTTTCCTCGACGGGGAAACGTTGTCCAAGACCTGCTCCAGCGCTGCATGTCTGCCTTGCGGGCCCTGCAAATCGCACCTGTTGTCGGCCGCTCTTCGCCCGGCTCCCGACCTCCGCGAGGCGCCTCTAGGCCCCCGGCATCGGCCGACAGTGCTCCGGGAGACGGAATGGGTCGAAGAGCATCTGCCATCCATCCAGGCTCGACCGGCCGCTAAAGTCGGACATCCCCAAAACCACCACCGCCGCCCCGTCCCCGTGATCCTCGTTCCGGGCACCCCGCCCTCTGACCTCGACTGCGACCCTGGACCCGTCAACCGCGCCGCCACCGCCGGCCCCGCACAAAGCCCGCTCGCGCTCCACGACCAGGGGCACTCCACCCGTTCACCTACGCCCGACGAGATCGAAACAGGGGAGGAAGACGGCCTCCACGGCTGGCAGGTCCCTCGCGTTCCCCCCATTGCAGTCGGCTCGCAAGTCCTGCGAGACGCTAGAGACAGCAAGAAGCGTCGATTGGCCGCCCCGGATTCGCAACAAGACCCGTGCGCCCTGGAAGAGGCCCGTCATGCACCGCTCGACTTCCCCACTCTCATTGACCTCAAGACAAACAACCGCGACCTCTGCGTGTTTTGCATGGTGTCCGATCGATCGCCGCTCAACCACCACTACACCGCATGTCCTGAAACGCCAGGCGTTAGGCTGACCTTCGACGAATACTCAAATGAATCTGGTCTGGGGACGACCACGTACGTGAGCATGAAGTCCCAATCCTGCATTCCTCGCAGCCGTGGAGTGTGCTACCTCTGCTTCTGGCCGATGTCGCCCGTTCACGGTCATCCCGCAGGCAAGGTACCCGATTGCTGCACTCTGGCGGACACGATCCCTCAACTGTGCTGGCTGGCCTTCGTCCAGCCCGAGCTGCAGAAGAAGATGGCGCGGGGTCTAGCGATGGACCGGAGGGACTTGGCGTCGGTCGATAAGTATTGGACTTGGGTATGCTCTGAAAGGCGCAGCGTTACCTGGAAGAACAAGTCGGTGGCTTTTTTGAACGCTCACGCCGTCTTTTTGTTCTTCGCCCGCAAGGCTCGCCCAGTCATCGGGCTGAAGGGCAAGGCCTCTGGAAAGCGCCCCGCGCACGGGAATACGTTGACCTTCAACGCCTTGTAGATACAACAAGCAATTAGTACATAGACCGTTCATCTAGCTAGTAGCAGCCACCGTTCGCACCGCCAGGACCCGACCCAGACACTCGTCCGCCATCGTCCGCCAACATTTTGACGCAACCCATCTGAACCATGAGAGCAAGTATTCATTCACCGAAAGCGAATGAACTTCGGGCACAATATTAGCACGTTCTGAAGCTCAACCGCAAATACATACTAGGATAGCGTGAAGGTATGACAGAGGAGAGCGGGCGACAACAAACAAACCACTGGTTTAGAGAGCGCGATGAAACAAACAAAACTGTTCGAAAACGTCAGAACTTTGGCAGAGCCAGGTCGAGTAGGAAGTCTGAAGGGAAGCGCCATAGAGTGAGCGGTGGGACGAACATGGGCACGCGAATGACGACTTACGGTCAACAGGATGTAGACGACTCTCCGCTTCTTGGCGGTGGTTCGCGACCTCCGCGTCCCTGGACCGGCGGATCTCTTTGCGATCCCGCTTGGCCGCGGCACGAATCTTGGCCGCGTGAGCCTTGGTCTCCAGGTGCCCAAAGGCACGCGGGCTCGATCGGATCGCTGCCTCCTCGCGCTCCCTGACTTCGGCCACGTCCTCGACAGCCGCTGTGAAGGCCGCTTCCCTTAACTTCCAGAAATCACGGACGGCGTCGGGCACAATCGACTTGGACAAGAGAGGAATTTCGACGCCATCGAATACACGCGAACGCGACCGCTCCTCCCGCACACCTGCCTGACTGGGCGATCCAGGCTCTGGCGTCGCGCCGAACAATTCGAGGTAGCGCTGGGTCGGCGACGAAGGAGGAGACGGCGTCGACGGGTTGAACAGCGGGCGAAAGCCAAAGCGAGATAGTTTGGGAGAAGAGTTCGAGGCGGACATGGCGGGATGAGTGGAGAAGAAGAAGACGAGCAAAGTCGGCGTGCCGCTGGAGAGGTTCAAACGTATGAGGTCACGTGCCCGCCGGCGCTTACAGACCGATAAAGCGAAACGGGAAGGTGACTCGAACGATGGACGAAACACGATATACGTAGGCGAAACTTTGACCGCAGTGACTCAGTTCCGTAGCCCAGGGACCCACAGAGGTCAGTCTCCCGCCTACGACGATCCCGGCCTCCGATGTCCCCAAGGCGAACAACCATTAGAGTATAGTTGGGAGTCCACTCGCAGACAGCGCATATTAGACGCATTCGGGTTGATTGATGTAATACAGCCGTCGGCAAGATGTTCGTAACGCACAGAGATGCGCGGGGTACCAGGAGTCGCGCAGTGATTTCGACCCGACGAGTTCGTTCCTGGTTGCCCAGTTAGTCACCGTCCTTGTCCCACCCAAGTGACTACTGCAGTGACGCCTTTCAAACGACGTTCCACCGTGCGCTCGTGGACGCTAGGGATACTCCCGTGTCCTAACGACACCGCAAATGCGCACCGGATATGGCCGAGGCGCACAGGTCCTGGTGCACGACGGCCCGCGATGCAAATGAACGGTACGTCAACGTGTCCTCTTCTTTCCAACGCGCTCAGAAGCTGCGTCTCCGCCGAGATATCCAACCCCAAGCGTGAAGCCGCAGCCGGACCGTCACGTGACGCACGCAGGCGCCCGCCCCGGGATGACGTCCGGAGTCGCCACTGGGTTCCAAAAAGGTTCTCCCAGGGGGCGCCACCCGCCATGTCGGCTATTTCATGGGGGATAAAAGCGCTGAGGTAAGGCCTGGTTGACGTTGTATATCGTTCGCCCCGCGGTAATTCAGTGGCTGTAGCTCTCAGCCCACGCGCCGGTCAATATAGATGGTTTGGAGGCCGCGAGCCGGAAGCACGATGGTATCGCCTAGGGTCAGCCCAAACATCTCCACCCTTCTCATTCGCCACCCCGCGCCGGCGCAGGGGAGCACCCCCGGACGCCCGCCTGCGTTCACGTGACCTCTGGGCGACCGCGATCCACCCCTTCCCTCGCCTGCGGTGAAGGTCCCACTTATCCCTCGCCGCTTGCGCCAGGAGAAGATTGTTACGAGGAAACTGTCAAACCCTGTTGCGCCTCCGTCCCTGCGTGTATTTCGGCCACCATATGCTCGAGCTTTTCGACCGTTATTCCCCGTACGCCGTACATTACATTCATGTTTACCTTCCCTCTCTGAGCACTGTGCCGACAGCCTTCATCCCCTATATCCACACCCGCCCGCCTGAGCCACTACTCCTCTCCAACTTCTCGCTATCAGGCGGTCGCTGTCCACCGCCAAACATCTGGCACTCCGTTGCCTTTGTCGGTCTGCGCGCGAGCTCCGCCGTAGCACCACTGCGCTGCACTCTGGTTTCCCAGCATGTGCTTTCAGCCAGTACCAGGCCATTGTGCCAGTACCTAGACTGAGTTTGCCGCCATGGTAATTCAGTTCATTCACAAGGACAAACGACGTGGCCATCACGAAACCTGTACGCCATCTCCCAAACCTCTCCCGGCCTTCAGAGGCTCCGACTTTATTCGCTCCCGTCGCTTTCCTGACCCAATTCACTACCTGTCGGTGTGGGCCCACAGGCCGGAGACGGGGTTCGATCCCGGTGCATTTGCTCCCTTGGCGTACCGTCCCCAGCCTTGTCTTTGCCGTCGACGCTCGAGTGCTCCACGTGGATGCGTCGAGGGCCTAAATCAAGCTCATCCTGTATCCCCGTCTGACCGGTCCCTGAGCTGGAAAACAGGAGCGAAGACCTAGGCAACGGGCTCCCCCGTCCAACGAATCCGCCCATATGATCCGACCCTTGGCTGACCCCCGCCCCGCAGCTTCCGTCACCACGTTCGAACCTATTGCCCAGCGCATCAGCCCAACGCTTTGCAAACGTTTTGAACCCTTCTATGTCTCTCTCTTGCGCCAATTCCCATTCCAACTGTGCATGCTCCCCGACTTCAACAGCCCGTGCATGCTGGATCGCCCTGCCGATCGGCAAGTCCTCCGCCTTTCCCTCCTGGCGCTGAAACACCCCGGTGCAGAAACCACTTTTCTCTGGCGCCCAGGTGACAACGTCCGATACCGGCTTGAAGGTCGACGTTCGCCATCTGCTCAGCGCGTCCTCTACGCCCTTCACCGTATCGGGCCAGCATCCGCCTCTGATCGCCCCGTCGGTGGGCAATGACCCCATCGCCATATGGCTAGGCGGGTCGCCCGTCTTCTTTGACCACTTGGCCAGCGTCATTTCCGCAGCATCCAGTCCGTTGGCCATGCATTCTAGCTCCGTCCGCCCCGCGGCGCGAGGGGCGTGGAAGTATTTCATGGCCTGGAAAACGTCGGGCGGGGGGGGTGGTGGGGGGGGGGGGGGGGGGGGGGGGGGGGGGGGGGCCGGGGGGGGGGGGGGGGGGGGGGGGCGGGGGGGGGGGGGGGGGGGGGGTCG
>WSLM01000263.1:6550-21618 GCA_019677335.1 Ceratobasidium sp. UAMH 11750 | reverse complement strand
CGAGGAGACCCCACCTATTGGAAATATTTGGGCAGCTACATGTTTAGTTTTTGGAAGGATAGCATACAATTAATCTCAATGTTCAAACATTGTGCGGTAAGGTAATTTAATAGTTGAGTCCCTGTCTGAAATCGAGCAGCTAAGCTCGGGATACACCTGCAATAACAAAGTCTGTATGTCGTGCAAGTCCTCCCCGCCTTCTTCGATTGATGTGCATCGCTCAAGGCACATGTTTTGGATGTCATACTCGGAGATGAGAGTCTTCAGCCCCCCGAAAGTAACCCAGCACTCCAGCAATATAACATGGGGTGGGTAAGAGGATGATGCTGTTTGAGAACGGGGTGATGCTGCCCCAGCTTCCGATGCATCCTCCATATCCAATTGACGCAGTATCGGAGTTTGGAGGCAAGGGGAGGGCTGATACAGTGAGAGCCAGCGATCCAACGAGTAACCATTGTGCTCCCAGTATAACGTGGTTAACTCTGAACGGAGGAAGAAGTCCCTAAGTTGACTATCGTATTGGGCTTCATCATAAATATGTAGGCTAGCCCCGAAGTCTGCAGGAGAGTCGGACAGAGTTAGCAGAGGGAATAGTAGTTTGAGGCTGTTGGAATGCAGTTCGGCTATATTCACGACCTTCAAGAAACGGAACACGATAGGGTTGGGCGGCCTCCGGTCTTCTACATCCACGATATGTACGGATTTTAGCTTGAGGATAACTAGTCTCGGATTCTCACGCAACATGTCCGCAAACTGCAAGACAGGTACGTTGCCGCCGCCAGACGCGAAGTCAAGCCGAAGGTCGACAAGATCGCGATAAGCGCCACTCTTCCAGTCAAACACGACGCCTTGCAAATGAAGTGTGTTGAGGGATAGGAGTACCCCCTTAGCGTGCTTTGACCGGCTTTTTAGGATCGTGTTTCCAATCCCTCTGTCTGGTGACAAGACCTGACGGCCATTCGGCCGATACACTGTTAAGGACCTTGACAAACTTGTGCTCCCACGATCAAACCAGAGGTTCAGCACAGCGCCGATGAAGTCCCGGGAAAAGCTATGGGACTCTATATCCAGCGCGCAGACACGATGCATATGAGGTGCCAAGACGTTGGTGGTTTTGAGAATTTCATAGTCGGGCGTATACCCGTTATCAGGCGGTTTCGGCTCATACACATGAATGTGGATTGGATTGTCTTTTGTTCGCCCAAGCAGCAAGTTCGTCACCCCAGATGGAGTGCTAGGACTGATATCGACATGAGTCCAGAGGTCCGGAGTATTCAGTGCGATATCCCTCCAGTAGGCGCAGACACTAGCGAGATCATGGAATCTGAAGTTATCATTGCGCGTGCGGTGGTTCCTCGATAGTATAAATATACTGGCGAGGATCTCGGGCGGGAGAGTGTTGATCCGAGTTAGCATTGCGGAATTGTTCCTCATTGTTGCCAAAGATATCTGCACTGAAAGAAGGCTCTTTGCCTCCGAAACCAACGAGTCCAGCTCAGAGTCAATAGTGGCAGGTGCGTCTTCGATCATTGATATGGCTGCTGGAGACCGGTGGGACATTAAGGTGCAACCGGCACGAAGAGTGGTGCAAGCAGCCGAATAGGACTGGACTGTGCTGGATAGTAGAGCTCGCGCGGATTTCCATCCATCCAGGGCAGATTTCACGGTTTGGTTTACTCGGACTGGGGAAGGGAGGTTGCCAAGACTGGCGGAGTGCATGTGGTGCGACTAGAGTAAGATATGGCCGCTTCAATACGCACTCCCCAGCCTTTCAGATGCCCGCCTACCTCTGTTGGAACCGTGGAGTTTTGACCAGTTCGGTGAAGTGTTGTGAGTGGGCACTCAAGTTTCTCGCCGCGATTTGATCCGATCAGTGTGCGGTTATTTGCCCGTGTATCGGTGCTGGCGCATATACTGCCATTTGCCCCATGTTAGGCTCGCTTGTATTTCGTCAAATCATATCGTAACAACGCTACGGGGACAAGCTCAGAGGGCCACCAGCTATGATAATCGCACAACATGGTGATTACAATAGGCTCAGACGGGACTGGATTTCCGGTACTAAGGTGCGACGCTCCGAGCGATGGCCTCACAGGAGCACTCGCATTCGAGTGGAATGTGCTAAAAAAATAAACCAATATATCCTGGTGCCAATGTCGAGCACGACATAACATACGATCTCATTTGACCGGCGTGCCCGGTCCAGAGTCTAAATTTAGCTTTTCTGCTAACCAGCCCTGGCGATCACAGGGCTGTCGATCTACACCGGAGTCTAAGTACATCCACGCAGTGTTAGTAGATTGTGCTCTATAAAGCCCGGGGATCGTGCTATCATTCCAGTATCCTTCTCCCCCATCACAGCTTCCAGCTCCCCCACGGTCCTTTCACTCACTACGTTTCCATAACCTCGACCATCCCAACAATGACAATCATTACTGCTTCGCTGTACGCTATCCTACTAGGGCTGAACTCCGTGCAAGCTGCTTCAAGCTCTAAATGCGTCACCAAATATACCGGTGTTCTCGCCACTAACCAGTTTGAAAACTCCTCAGGGAAACGTGAGTGGTCTGGGACTCTTATCCTACCTGGGGGTTGATCCTGGCAGGCGTCGATTTGTAGTTGTGTTCAGGCCGTATGCCTTCAACTACCGCGGCGAGCTCTCGTACTACCGTACCACTAAACTTCACGGCCTCATCAATGCGGAGTTCCAGGCAAGTTATCCGTTAGCACCATTCAAACATACACTTAACACTAAACCAACCTCGCTCCACTCTTAGACATGCACCCCCAACTACTCTGGAGAGCCCAACGGAGCCAATGACGACCAGCTCTACGGTCGGGTGTCTACATTCCCAGCAGCAAATCATGCCTCGCGGTGACCGTATGTCCTTTTATCCGCCCAATATCCGCCAATCGAAATCGGCTAATCAATAAGCTCGATTGAGCAGAACCCCACTAGTAACCCTCCGTACTACGTCGCTTCAAAGTCTTGTCTTAGCAGCGCTAACGGGGAGATGAAAACTAACAAGTCGATCCCTTTCAACTTCGTTGCCGATGCCAGCGAAGGCAATGTGGACTTTCATTGGCTTGGGGGCACCATCCCATCCAAAGAGATCTACCAAGGTCCCAGCCCTCCCGCCCAGTACTGTTTCGGGCAATACTTTGTCAACTCGACCAACTTGCAGCATGGGTTTAACTTTGATGGCCTTGGGGAGCCGAATACGTCTGAAAGTACTACAGAGGCGTATAGGATCCACTTGTACTGCAACGAGAAGAAAGGGGGAAAGGGGTCGACTGGGTTTAATAGTTTTACGCTCGTTCCCGCAAACCAACTCTCGAACTGAGGTTGATTGTGCTATTGTTGGTTTGCTTGTCGCGGTTGAGGTTTATTCGCTCATTTCAGTTATCGTTCGAACACTTATTGTTTCTGCTACGCAGCGCCGAACTGCCGGCCATTAGTTGCCACAAAAATGTGTTATCCTAGTGTTGAATTGAGATATGTTCATTTTGCGTCGAAAGCAATTATCGCTAGCATGCTCCCCAAAACCATCCAAACTCAAGCCTCGGAAACCACCGACTCTTCATCATCACTTTGTTCGTCCCTACCCAATCTCTCATTCGCCCTTTCAACCTCCTTGTCCCAATCCGTCCTCGATACAGCCCATACCGATACAGTCGCAGCAAAGAACAACGCAGCCGCCAGCCCGATCCAGAGTCCCCTTAGGCCGAGGTGACCCCAAAATGCAAGAGCTACACCAAGTGGGATTCCTAAATGATGAGGGGAAAGGACGTAAGTAATGCAAAAGCGGCAAGGGGGTAAATAGGACGAACCGATAACATAATACGAGCATATATTCACTAGCGCTCCGAACAAGAACATCCCACGGGCTCGTAGGACACCGTCTGTAACGCACGTCACGCCTTCCACGATCTTTCAAGGGCAGACAAAACTTAGCGTTAGCGTCGGGGCATAAAATAATATAAGGAAGATCAAATACCTGGTAGAGTGCAACAAGCGGTAAAACGGACGCAACGAGGGAAACGACCTCATTGTCATCGTTGAACAGTCGAGCCCAGTTGTGTCGGAATATCATAAATATTGAACTGTATTGTCCCCAAGGTCAAGATCAACGACGAATGACCGAGATATAAATGAGGTTTTACCTTTGGATCATAGCAGTCACGAACGACATGCCAATCGAAGTTTCAGCCGCCAGTTTGGCCCTCTTCGCCTGCCCCAAGCCAAGCATATTGCCAACTCTGACAGATGTCGCCATGCCCAGTGAAAAGGGCGTCTGATATGCTATACTTGCAGAGACTAGGAGGACGCTTTGGGATGCGAGTGCCAGCGATCCTAGCCTTAAGTCTAGTTTTAGAGCTGCGTAAGGAGTACGGGGTGATAGGGCTTACTGTGACGCAGCAAGAGCAATAAACTCCCAGCTCCACCAATCGCTCGCGATTTGGCCCGTCCCTGAAAGCCCAAGTTTGAAGAGTTTGGGGAGTTCTTGAAGAGAAGAGCTGTTGATTGGGTGCCATGCAGTGGGAGGGATGAACAGGTAGGCGTAAAGGACATATATGATCGCCATGAGAGTGTACGAGAGGCTGCTTGCGATTGGAGCGCCGATGAATCTACGAAGAGTAAGTTGGAGTAGTTTAGGGTGGAATGGGGAATACGAACCCGATATTGATTGGTTTGGGACCCCAGACTAGGAGGTAATTGAAGAGCACGTTGAGCGGGGAGATTATGATCATGATAATGGTTGGAATGTGCATTAGTCCTTGGGCTTGGAAATATCGACTACATGTAATCGAACTTTGAGCGTGAAATGCACTATCACGAGTATGGCAGAACTCACCGTGAAATGATGGTGATAGTTTGTCCGGGTAAACTTAGAGCGAACCATCGCAGGTATATACCAGCCAGATGTGCAATGTCCGGTTCTTGTCGAAGTTTTAACAAAATCCACTCGGCGTTAAGCCAGATAGCAATAATAGGCTACACCTCAATGACGTTAGTGACATAATTTGGCCAGCGAGTGACAATACTCACGACCATGATCATATATATTAATACCGTCATCCGTTGTGCCCATAATCCAACGTCCTGCGGCCTGTCACTCGTCCATGCTTGAGGCAGAAGCGAATCGAGGGCGCTAGTGAATCCGTATATTATACTCAAGCCGGACACGGTGGCCGTCATTGAGCCTAAAGAGGATGCAGCGAGTGCCTGGGTAGATATATGTCCTATTGCAATAACTGGAACTAACGAAAGGGAATATTCCAGCATTTGGGTGCTGGTGAACACGGTGTAGAATTAGGTGGGGTTGCGACCTGGCGGCTTTTAATAATCACGTACCCAAAAATTGGGACCGCATAGCCTAGCATAAACTGAGCGGTATACCTTAGCTATGGATACTTCCCAGATGTGAGTGGTGGCTTACCCACGCCTCTTCCTTGATTTCCGCCAAGGTATGGGTCCCAGGCTCATGCTTTGGGCGCTTGGACAGGAGTAACGGCGTGGACTCAACAAGTGTTCTGGCAAGACTAGAAGATGCCGAGTTTCTAGGTGTATAGTCTACAATTGTCTCCAGGTCCGGCTGGGAGGAGCGGAAAGACGACGTAGAAGAGACAGCAACCATGGTTTAATGTTCGAGTACACAAAAATTAAAAAGAATTAAGAAGCGGGTATCAAGTCTACGAAGAGGGGCCGCCGTGGTAGACAGCTTCAAGTGGCTTTCACGAGCCGGAATTCGGGGGCGGCATCCAAGCGGCATCGCGGGTTTTTGGATGGTAACCGGTAACGTAAGGAAGCGCACCCGAGGCGGTCACGTGAATTTACTCACGTGTGACTCGCTATTTAGCCTACCCTAAACTTTATCCTCGACGCGTCCGCCACCGGCCCAGCATGATGTACGCAAAAGAAAAACCAGAGACTACGGACCTTGGTGAGCCCAATAGTAGAGATTGATTCATTTATAGACCGACAATGGTTGGAATAGATAACGCTGTCACTTCTGGGTTTTGCTCGTTTGTAAACAATTTGCCTCCGGTAAATGAGCATCTCATACGCCAAGTTATATGACTCACATGCTGCGAAGAAACCCGAAGATACTATACGCCTATTCGAACGTCCGGTAAGTACTAGATATTCTGCTGGCTTTTTCCAGCTTACAACATGTTCTACAGGATTACTACAGCGCCCACGGAGCTGACGCTACTTTTGTTGCTACCCATGTTTTCCACACTCTTTCCGTCATCAAACAGCTGGGGAAAGGCAAAGATACCCTCCCATCCGTCACCCTCTCCTCCACCGTTGCGAAAATCTTTCTTCGCGAGGCACTCACCACCCGCCAACTGCGGATCGAAATATGGGCGCAAGGAGGCGGCAAAGGCAAATCGAACTCTTGGGAACTTGTCCGCAGAGCCTCGCCAGGCAACTTACAAGACGTCGAGGACTTGTTGTTTTCGAACACGGATTTGGAGAGTGCGCCGCTCGTCATGGCGGTACGGCTGGGCAAACGTGAGGGCGGAAAAACTATTGGTGTGGCCTATGCCGATGCATCTGCGAGGGAAATCGGCGTGTCCGAGTTCCCGGACAACGATCTGCTGTCCAACTTTGAGGTAAGCTTGCGATTTTGCATTGGCTAGAAACGTGTACTGACGTCTGTTGTAGGCGCTACTTATTCAGCTCGACGTCAAAGAATGCGTCATGCAGTCCGATGACAAACGCACCGATATTGACCTGAACAAGCTCCGTGAAGTCATCGAACGATGCAACGTCGTACTCACAGAGCGAAAAGCCGGTATATATTTGCAGTACACTTCCAAAACATCGCCTGATTTCTCCGTAGGCGACTTTAATGCCAAGAATATCGAGCAAGACCTTGGTAGGCTCCTCAAAACCGACCTCGCAACTACAGCTCTCCGTAAATCCTGCCTTTTCAGCTTTAAAATCTCCAACTCACCTTGACGCATTTTAGCCGAATATGACCTCAAGACGGCCATGTCTGCGGCTGCGGCACTCATCGCCTACCTCTCGCTCACATCTGACGCCAGCAACGCCCACCAATACACCCTTCGTACCCACGACCTCGCACAATTCATGCGACTCGACGCCAGTGCCGTTCGCGCGCTCAATCTCATGCCTGCTCCTGGCCTTGGTGGGACTGGAGGCGGCGGCCGTCAACCGGCGAACACAAGTTTGTTGGGTTTGTTGAACAAATGCAAGACGGGCCAGGGCGCAAGGTTGTTGGCTCAGTGGTTGAAGCAGCCGTTGGTGAATTTGCATGCCATTGGTATGTTACCCGTTCGTTGTTATTTCGACAAGTTTAACGCGTCGAGTACGCAGAGACGAGGCAGAATTTGGTGGAAGCGTTTGTCAACGAAGGCGAGTCGCGTGAGACGTTGCAGAACGACTATCTACGCGCTATGCCCGACTTTCATCGGATTGGGAAACGGTTCCAGAAAGGTGGAGCGACGTTGGAAGACGTAGTCCGAGTGTACCAGGCAGCACTCAAGGTAAGCAAAGCCTTTGTGTTTCGGACTTCAAGCATACTGAGTATGTGGGTAGATTCCTGGCTTGGTTATGACCCTTCAGGCGGTAGGAGAGGAAGAGGTGCGTAAAACGTTGATCAAGACTCAGTATCTAGACGAGCTAGAGGTGCGTGGTTGTTTCTTTCTGGTCCCGTATTCTTCAGGTGTCTGAAACGACTACGCTAGGAATACTCCGCGAGCCTCAACAAGTACACAGAGATGGTCGAGCAGACGATCGACCTGAAGGAACTGGATCGTCACAACTACGTGATTAAACCCGACTACGACCAGTCCCTTAAACGGCTCGCTATGAAGTTGTCGGAAGTGCGGGACGGGTTAGACGAGGAACATCAGAAGGTGGGGCGTGACTTGGGATTGGAGCTGGACAAGAAACTCCATTTGGAGAACAATCCCTCGCATGGGTATTGCTTTAGGCTAAGCAAGAACGCAAGTTGCGCCGCCGTTGTTGCCGGAGACAAAGACTGAATATGTGACACAGGACGCTAAAGCCATTCACAACAAGCGGCAGTACAACGAGATTTCGACCCAAAAGGCTGGCACGTTGTTCACGACCCCCGACCTCCGAGAGCTCTCCAATGAATACAGCTCGCTCTCGGATCAATATTCCCGGGCTCAGAGTGGACTAGTGAAGGAAGTAGTTGGGATCGCTGGTAGGCAACACATTACTTGTGCCCGAGTTGACATCAAGCTCACATGTCGTGTGCGTTAGCGACGTACATCACGGTGCTAGAGAGCTTGGATATCATCATCGCACACTTGGATGTGATCGTTAGGTATTTGAATGCTCGCATGTACTTGTTAATCTTGACAGATCTCACTGCCTTTGTCTTTACTTAGTTTCGCGCATGTTTCAGCCAACTCTGCCACCCCCTACGTCAAGCCTAAAGTGCTGGAGAAAGGCAAGCCACGCGATGATGGGATTTAATTTTGTGCTGAGATCGTTTACCGAACATAGGCAGTGGCGACTTGGTCATCAAAGAAGGCCGCCACCCGTGCCTAGAAGTCCAGGAGGAGGTCATGTTTATTCCCAACGACACAGAGCTCCGCCGCGGTGGGTAGCGCTGTGCTTTTGTGTGACCGATGGTCGCGCTTACTTTGTTCGTTCAGAGAAAAGCGAGTTCTTGATCATTTCCGGGCCAAACATGGGCGGAAAATCCACATACATTCGTCAGGTTCGCGCCCCTTCCCCCGCCCCTATCCACAATCACCTGCACCTTCCTCTCCTACGCACAAACAAGCTAACAAAGCGCGCGTTTACGTAGGTCGGCGTAATTGCCCTGATGGCTCAGTGCGGTTGCTTTGTCCCAGCGACTGAAGCTCAACTCCCGGTCTTTGATTCGATCCTCGCTCGGGTCGGCGCGGGCGATAGCCAACTCAAGGGCGTGTCAACGTTTATGGCCGAGATGCTCGAGACAGCGACGATCCTAAGGGTGAGTGAGCCCGATCCCTTTAACCGGCGTTTGAGCGACTTTAATTCCGACACATCCCGGACATGTAATAGTCGGCAACAAAGGACTCGCTGATTATCATTGATGAGCTCGGACGCGGTACTTCAACATACGACGGGTTTGGTTTGGCATGGGCTATATCAGAGTAAGTTTCGTCACTTGATCACTGCCGCGTCTTGTGTCCGTTTGTTCATCGGCCCTGGTAGACACATTGCCACAAAGATCCGCGCGTTTTGTTTGTTCGCCACCCATTTCCACGAGTTGACCACCCTCTCTGAGGACGTCGGGCATGTCAAGAACCTGCACGTCGTCGCCCACGTGAATCAAACCGGTCACACGACTCAGGAGCGCGATATAACTCTGTTGTACAAGGTCGAACCTGGTATGCCCCTTTATCCTAGTTTCAAACCGGTCATTAATTGACTCGTGCGTGACAGGCGTTTGCGATCAGAGTTTTGGAATCCACGTCGCAGAGCTGGCTAATTTTCCTGAAAACGTCGTCAAGGTCTGTTTCAGCGCAAGTCGGTCCATTTGGGGAACAAGGCTCATGGTTATGTCATGTTTTGTACAGCTTGCGAAGCGCAAGGCCGAAGAGCTGGAAGACTTTAGTGGAAGTAGGTTCTCCCACGCTATATGTCTAGAGGGCTATAAGCTCATCATCTTAAATATCGCAGATTCCACCGCGCCGGACTTTTCAAAGGAGGTGACCGAAGACGGCGCGAACATACTAGAGCAGGTCCTCCGGGAATGGGCTAAACGGACCGGAAATAATCCCGGAGAAACGGACGGAGAGGATGTTTCGATGGCAGATGTGCAAGGGAGCACTGAAGAGCAGTTGAGTGTGTTGAAGGAGGTGTTTGAGCAGTATCGGGCGCAGATTGAGGGGAATGCGTGGTGTCAATCGGTGTTGGGATCGCTCTAGTGGCTTGGACACTTGCTCTGTTATCTCGCTTTTTAATTTTATGCTGTACATAATTTGTATTTATTATACTGCCAATTGGTGCTAGCAAGTACCAAACCAGCCACTCGCCAATACTCGGAAAGATATGCATCCGGCCGGGCTTTCGACAAACGCCAATTCCAAGGTGAGCAGCAGGCGACATACACGCCGACGTAGGCCACTAATCTCTTTCCAGACGTAAGTTTCCCCCGCCCTGCACAACCCGAGCTAAAACCGACTTTGACAGCCGCCAACCATGTCGACATTTTCCTCCTCGCCGATCGTGATTGACGGCAAGGGCCACCTCCTCGGCCGACTGGCGACCATCATCTCCAAGCAGATCCTCAACGGCCAGAAAATTGTCGTTGTACGATGCGAAGAGGTGAACATTAGCGGGAGCTTTTTCCGTAACAAGGTGCGCCTCCATCATCACCACACACCCCCATCCCATCCCCTCATACAACCCGACAGCTCCGGTACCACAACTTTTTGCACAAGCGACACATTGTAAACCCGAAAAAATCGGGTCCGTTCCACCACCGCGCACCGTCTCGTATCCTGTTCAAAGCCATCCGAGGCATGCTCCCGCACAAGACTGCGCGCGGTGCGGCTGCGATCCAGCGTCTCAAGATGTTCGAGGGTGTCCCCCCGCCGTACGACCGCAAGAAGAAGATGGTCGTGCCCGAGGCGTTGCGTGTGCTCCGGCTCAAGCCTGGGCGCAAGTACTGCACTGTCAAGGTTGGTGTGATGATTGGAATGAGATGGGACGGTGGGACTGATTTGTGTGTGTGGTTGTAGCGTCTGTCGCACGAGGTTGGATGGGGATACAAGGATGTTGTTGATCGTTTGGAGGAGAAGCGAAAGGTCAAGGCAAAGGCTTTCCATGAGCGCAAGGCACGTACCCACCCCACCCTACCGAGCCTAGCCTCTAACTCGGTCCTGTGCAGCTCGCAGCAGTCAAGCTCCGCCAAAATGCCAACACAGACCAAGCCGCGTCGTTTGAAAAGCTCGCGGCACTCGGCCACTAGATCGCCATTCCCACCTCCCTCCCTCCATCCCCCTGTTCTGCAGTCAGGACTGGGGCCGCTACGCCATATGTACAACCCCTCCCATCGCTCTTGTGTGTTTATGCCGTGTTCAAACTTTCATGCTGGTATGACCAATCCGTGTGCGGTAAAAAACTGCGAGAATCAAGCCTGTCATTCAATTCTTGCAAACCATGAGCGCATACATGCAAAAACCACAGACACTATTGCAACTTTCAACAAGACCAAAAATTGATGCAATCGAAAAAAAAAACCAAGACAGCTCAAGCACCCGACGACAGACTACTCGTCCGCCCGTGCCCCGAAGTACCAGCACCAGGACTCGTCGACGTCCTAGCCCCACTTGCACCCGTATACGCCCCCCCCCCGCCCCCAAACGCCCCCCCGCCGTGACCAAACCCGCCAAATGCGCCCCCACGGCCAGGACCCCCGGATGAGCCAAAAAAGCCGCCGTCTTGGGGCGTCTCTGGTCCGCGTCGGAATTGGGCCTGGGGTGGCATAATAGAAATGTATTTCGAAGCGGGTGCGCGCTCGTCCGAGTTGAACTATAACAAAAGACGTCAGAATGAGGGGTGTGGAAAGTATAAAGGAGACGCACCTGGAATTCGAGTTGGATCCCTGGTTCTTTTTCAAGATCGAGTAATTTGACTAGACGTTTTCCGACGGCGTTGACCCGCTCGACGTCATCTTTTTGTCGGATCCAGAGTTGTATACGGTCAATCTTTGATCGAAGGGACACGACTAGAAAGCGTCAGCCAACAAAAAACAACAAAAAACATACAACGCGCCCTACCAGCTCCACAAATAATATCATCCTTGTCATCCAACTCTTGCCCAACAAGACCCATCGCGAGCCAAGACCAACACCGATCAAGCAATACCGGATTATTGCGCATCGTAATGACCCATTTCCCGCCCTACGGTACCGGACGCATCATCAGTCACGGTCACAATGGGTCAACAAACAATAAGCGCACGTTCGCATTTGCCGGGTCCTCCCACATCGGCTTGATATCCGACTTGAACAGATGATAATTGGAACTGCGCTCGAGCTTGCTTGGTGGCTTGACCCAGTTGAACAACCGACAAAAGTCTTCTACCTTTATTTTGTTTGTTGGTTAAACAATAACTTGGGGAGACCGTATGGGACGTACAGTTTTAAATTTACCAACAATGTTCAGTCCAGCTTCGTATTCGCCTGATTCGGTGTTTGATGGAGTGTAGGGTACGGGCGTCGATTCGCCCGTCGGACGCGGCGGTGGTTGTTTCGCATCGAAATAAAACGTCCTAGCCACACCACATCAACGCGCGTCTATAGCCAAAAGACTCAAACGCACCACTTGTGTCGCAGCGGGTGGAGCTCTGATAAATCCACCTTGGGCTTGTCTTCTTCAACCTCGCCCGGCTCGACTTCAACCGATTCGACATGCTCGACAGCTACAGCCGGCACTTCGATCCCAGCCCCAACTTCAGCCCCGACCTCCTTCTCCTTGGCACTCTCCCTCGCCTTGATCCGTCCAGCAATCGCATCCAAACTCGGAACATTCTTGTACCCCCTCGGCGCCGGCGCACCTTTACTCACCACCGGACTAACACCAGCACCAGGACTAGCACCAGCATCTTCCCCATCCGGATCCGGCGCGGCCTCACGTTCAGTCGGTGCGCCCTCGGCAGAAGACTGCGACGCGTGACTGGTCGTCCGGAGGAGGGATGTTGCGAGGCGCGGACGAGACGCGCTCGAGGTCGAGGGTGTGATGTTCATTCTGCTCGATTTGGGAGGGGCGAGTTGAATGAGTGGGTGATATCATATTAGCGGAGAGGGCAGATGGAAAGAAGGTGACATGTATTAGAGTCGAGAAAGATAGGATAGGATGAGTGTAGAGGATCGACAGGGACGCAAGTCACTCTGTGCTATTCAGATGGCGAGAAGGATAAGGTAGCAAGGGATGCAAAAAAGCAGAGTAATCTATCCCCAACCAATCCACCAATATCGCACGTTGGCCCATTCATCGAGGGACGATTCATCGCCGTGAGCCCCCACCGCCACGAGCCCCATCCAGTTCAACCCCCGCGAGCCCCACCACACGCCACAAACACCGGTCCAGCCCAACCCCACCGAAAAAAATCGAGACAGGGGCCAAGCCAAATGGACAACAAACGTACCGCGCAGCCAAATCTTCCAGACCAGGTAACCGCCTCGAGCCTGAACCTGCTCCAGACGAGACGGTGCGCTTCATCTCTGGCGCAGTCGTAGTCGCAGTAGTATCCTGCTCAGACATGTCGTACGTAGAAGAAAGACGAGAGGGAAAGAGGGAAGAGAACAAAGAATGTTTTCAGCCCCCGAGCGCCGTAGAACAAGTCCCGGGCTCGTCGACGTTGCTCGCAAAGCACGCGAATATGATATCCGAATCCGCGGAAATCCCTCATTGGACCGAGGCTAACCTCAATGCGTTTGTCCAAATCCAGGCCCGTCCTTGCATGCTTGTATGTAAATCACGCGTGTAAGATACTTGTAAATCTCTTCATTCAATTGCAGAGTGTTCTGATGAGGGTTGCATATAAAGATATGAGTATGAGATGCGCGAAACCAGGCGATGATGAGGAAAAGCTACGAAGACAGGGCCATAGTGAGAGCTGATAGCGACACAAGTGAGAGAACGAACGACACCAGTAGGAAGTAATAGACACAGTAAGAAAGAAGAGTTAAATCGAAGGATGTAGTAGAGGTAAACAGACTATTAGGTACGAGAAACGGACTTAAACGTGGGGTAGACTAGGATCAGGTACAAGACAGGCTCATGATCTGAGGAGCAGCTGGACGGGGATGGTCGCTCGCTCGGGGACGATGCGCCGACTCGGACGCGCAGGCCTGCTGGAGTGGGAGTGGTCCGAGTTGCCAGGCGAGGTGGGCATAAACCCAGGCGAGCCGAGCGCACGCGCAAACGTCGGGCTCATCGGGAGCTGAGAAGGCGATAGCGGGCCCGGGGAAGACACGGGCGAGTAGGACAAGTACGATTCGGGTGAACGTGCACGAGCTCGGGAACGCGGTGGTGGTGGAGGGGGCGTACGACGAGTCTGGATCGGAATGGGGATGTGGACGGGTGCGGAATGAATAGGCACAAACTCGTCATCGTCGGATTCATAGTCGGACGCAAAGAGTGCGGCGATGGCGCTTTCCCTCTCGGCGGGTGGGGGGGGGGCGAGGATGTATGCTGGTTTGCGCGACGGAGCAGGCAGCGAGGTGGATGCGGCAGGTGGTGTGCGGGGTGGCTCTGTGTCGCTGCTCGATGCGCTCGACGGGGAGACTGGGCGCTGGGCCTCGGCCTTGGTGCGCGAGGCTCGGCTGGGCGTCACGCTCGGGGATGGGACCCGGGGAAAGGAGTCTTGGGCAGGTACGCGGCGCGGAGTCGGGGAGAGCGAGGATGGGCGTGGAGAGGGCGAGCATACTGGGCGTTTGGGCACCGTCTTGCGCGGCGAGGCAAACATGCGCCGGACTGGGCTTGGTAGCGAGACGGGCGGGAGTGGGAAGCTCACGTCAAAGTCCCCGTCGTCGTCTTCAAAGATGGAGTGCAGGCGCTCGGTGGACTTGGGAGTCGCGAACCAGGTGCTCGAGTGCCGACGGGTAAAGTGCTGCTGGGCGTGGCCGTCGGGCAAAGACTCGTCGACCTCCCAGAGCGTGTCCATGGGGCAGGTGGGGAGCGCAATGGGGGTAGGGCGGCGCGCTGGGCGGGGCATGGTAATATGTACGGAATTGTGGAATTAAATGAGCAGAAGAGAGGACTAGTATGCAGATCGGGTGGGCGCACTCGGGTTATAAGCACGCTCTCAAAGTCGCGGGCGGGATAAAGGACAGCGAATTTCCGCCAGCCTTATACCAATCCAGCCATTGTCGCCCGTCCGCTCCCTCGGGTCGTCCGCCGTCTCGGGCTGCGGATCCCAGGGTCCGTCACAAAGTCACAACCCGCATCCGACCTTTGTCACGCCGCTTTTGTCCCCTCTTGGTCGACTCCACCAACACCGACCGGCATCATCCACTCCATGTTTCATCCCACTCGATAAATCATGTTCCATCCGCTGCCG
>WSLM01000262.1:0-13663 GCA_019677335.1 Ceratobasidium sp. UAMH 11750 | reverse complement strand
TCATATCGCACGCAGCGCGTGGTTATAGGGTTCTATATTTTTGGCAGCATTTCTTTATGGTTTAGTAGCAGCGAGCGGCGTGGCGAGGACTGAAACCACGTGAAGGTCCGTCCCGCCGCATCTACGAAAAGAAGTTAGCGTATCGACCTCGTGAGCTCATATCTGTCAAAATATCGTTTGTTCGCTACTCGAGGCACTAAGAAGACAGGCACAAGGGCGGCTAAGCGGTATCCGCTCCCGAACGTCGCAGACACGCCGGTCAGTGGCGCACCACGTCCGTAAAACCGATGTATGGCGTTCTAGCCCCAAAATCCACGAAATTATACGTAAGAAATCCAACTGCAGGCAATGATGCTTTTCCATGCCTCGGCACGCGAGGTCGGGTGACTATGTGCGCGTCACTTCGTTCAGGTGATCTCTTCGTGTTGGGACAAACAAACGAAGGCTGAATATGTGCCGCGCCCGCCAGTCGTCAGCTGCCCAGACAAATGCATCACATGAGGCGGACAAAAATTCAAAAGAGGTGCGCCTGGTGTTTGAGCAACGCCACTCTACAGCGCGCCTCAAATCGCGAGCTGGTCGACTATGTGAGGTCTCAAATGCCGTTTACCCTTGCTTCTGCTAAAGATCGCTCGCAAAATGACACATGGCCGTCAAGTATTGTGCTTGCTGATGCAAACCTGTACCGTGAATATCAAGCCGTCCTGGTGCAGCGTAACTTGGCAATGTCTTGGCAGTAGCCGAAATGAACTTCGTGTGACCGTCTCCTGAGAGCTTCCTTTTTGCGTCGTCCCGCAGCTCGGACTTGCCCGTTTTACGCTCGTGGTCACCAGCACGCACTTGGCATGCGCCGAGTAAGGTACGACTTACCCAGTGCCTGAGCCGACCTCCCCATTCACAGGTATCTGGTCGGAGTTCTAGTGATGCATAAGAGTAACCCTCGCTACATAAAACGTAAAGGTTGACGAAATAGCGCATACACCAAGTTACGAGCAGACTGATCTACTGGATAAGTAGCGCAAGGTGCTTCGAATGCTGAAGGAACTACTCAAGGCCGGCATGAACGGCGATTTGCTCTTTGCCTGGTCTTCCGTTCACGATTCAGTGCCCTGGTTTATAAATAGGCCTTCTAACCAGCGAGTCCAACAAACAGAACACCCGCGATAAAACTCCATGGGGATATCAAGACGCATGTGGGCAAGACTTTGTTATGTGTTTGCATATGTTAGTGGTCCGAACACGGCCGTTCTCGAGGATGTTGATATGACGTGATTCAGCGGAACCTAGGCTTGGCCAACACGGCTATTAAGCCATAGGGCGAGGAGATTTCCCACCGATAACATGAAATTCGAGGGAGAAAGCTGGTCACACGACCCAACGCAGCGCCAAGAAGTTGATCCGTGCGGGTGTCTCGAGTCCGTGTCGCTAGCCGGTAATCCCGGAGGTTATCCAGTCAGAGCACTTGCATTTGCAAATTATCTAATCGGGCATAAGTACTTAACCGATCAAATTGTTGATCAATCAAACTGGCAATAACCAATTCTAATCCCGTGACGTCACAGTGAGCGACTCATTTTCAACCACCATGGGCAACTGTTCGTCATGCTGCGGCCGTCGTCGTCCCGCAACAGACGAGCGAGAGCCACTCTTACCAAAAACAACAGAGTATGTACCTCCAAAGGCAGCATGGGACAAGACAGCAGACGCACTCGGCGCGCTTTCGGCTGGAAAGATGCCTACACAACGTCAACTCGACGCGGCTCTCAGTTCGCTGCTCAGCTCTAATGCGCTCAAGGTCGGAGCGACGTCGACTGGTGCTTTGAGTGCGCATGGCAAGGTGTTAGTGTTGGATGTTCGTGAAATTGTGCAGGCGGTGGCCAGGATTGGGATGGAGAAGAACGGTGAGTGTCTTGCTGAAAAATTAATTGGAAGAGTAGCTGAGATAGCAATGGATATAGCGGACGATCTTATACAGGACGTCATATGGCAGTACCGCTCTATGAGCGCAGTACCGATTCAAGTTGACGCAAACTGGCACAACCAGAGTAAACTCGACATTGACGTTGACGCAGCGGGTACGTCATTACTAGTTCTTTGGTTAAAATATTTCAATCTAATATCGAATAGTGAACCATCTCAACGAGATCCCCACGGTAGAACAAGCCGAATTAGTGGGCGACTCTCAGGCATTGGCCGGTTCTCTTCGCACACTCCTCTCGCTCCTTCTCACCTCTTCCGCATTTCGACTCCTCCTTTCCGATATATTGATTACTACGAGGGAGATACTAGCCGACACTGCATCTGATGTAGCTGCGGTGGCTGCATACGTCGAAACCAAGGCCGAGGACGTCGAGCACACTATCCGACCCGACCCGCACGAGGGAGAGGCTGGCATAACAGTGGAGGATGCAATGAATCAGGCCGAGAAAATGGATGATACGGTTAGGGCTGACCTGGAGAAGGCTCTGAAGGAGGCTGAGCTGAGGAAACATGTCATCGAGGAGCGACTGGCGGACGAGTCTCCTGACAGGGTCAAGCAAACTATTGTGGAGCGTATTGAGGCTGTAAGTATTCTACATGTAGTGATTAAACCGAACATTTCTCACCAGATCTTCAGATCGTTCAACAAGCTCAGGGCGATCCGAAATACAAGTCTTCGCTCCAAACCGTTCTCACGCTATGCGAAAAGTATGCCCATATTACCGCCCAAGCTACCGACTCTGCTGCGTCTGCTGCCCAATCTGCCGCCGCAGACTCAACTGTCCAGGCCTCAGCCTCTGTCGACCCAATCATCGAAACTGACCCTCATCTCAAGCGGCTGCTAGGAGATATTCGTACCTTGCTTGAACGTTTTGCTGGGGGATACAGCCTCTCTCCTCTCGGTGGCTCGATGAAACAGTTCCTTGCCCATCTGGCTCGCGACGATTCGAGTGGTGTCTCGGACCTCTTGCGAGACGCTAAGATATGGCTCAACAAAGCTCTTGGAACTCCGGGCTGGCTCACCACGCGACCTGCACGCGCACAACTCGATACACTCTATGACCGCGCAAAAAATATCTTAAATACCAACCCTCCCTGGCGTTCCGACTTGCAAAACGCATCCGCGGAAGCTAGCACGTTCTCTGACCACCTCAAACGCGACACTGCGACGCAACAGTTGCTGGGCGCGATCGACGCTCTGGGCACTCATACACGTGCGTTGGGACTGGAATCGGTCCGTTCTGCAGGGTGGAAACAGATCCGCGCAGAGCTGTGGCGCGACGCTGTGGGGTGGCTGCTTCCCCGGGTGCTAGCCGTACTCAAGGCAGTACCCTTGCCTCGAGTCGAAATGAAGAGCGATATGCTTGATGCCGTGGTTGACGACGTGACCTTCCGTGCCCCCTCGTTTATACCAGACCACATCCAGGTCGAAAATTGGAGTGAGGTGCGGGTATTAGGGAGTGATGCCGTAGAGAGCAGAGACCGGGACTGGGTCGTGGAGGGAGATAGCACATTACGCATGCACATCGACGGGCTCCGAATCACCGCACACGAAATCGCGTACTTTTTCCACCTCAAGACCGCGCTGTTAGGCTACCGCGACAACGGCCTACTGAGCATCCACCTTGGACACCGGTCGTCGGTCGGTCAAGGCATGAAATTAGATTTATCGCTCGAAACGGACCTTGATTCATCCTCCCACACCGCCGTTGCGTCGGAATCAGACACTCCCCCGCCCTCGTTCTTCCGTGTCAAGTCGGCTACGGTCGATGTCCCCGGCTTGGACTTTACACTGGCACGAACACATCACTGGATACTCAACGGGATCGCGCAGCCGCTGCTTGGCCCAATCATTCGTGCGGGTATGCGGTACGCACTGTCACAGTCGGTGAGAGCCGGACTCGAGGCGTTGGATCGCAAGGCCGGGGAGGTATATGCGCAGGCCAAGGCAGAGTCCGGGACGAGAGCGGCCGACTCGGAGCCGAGCATTTGGGACTGGTTAGGCGCACTCATGAAAGGTCAGAAGCAAGAGGCAAACGGAGACGCAGTAGAGTCAGATGAAGATGAGATGGAAGAATCGGAAACGGAGGACGAGGAGCCCGAGGCGCAGACCGAAACTCAAGTAACGATGAAAGGCGTAATTCGAACGACACACCAACCTGCGACCGAGACTCAACCTGAATCCGAGACTGTCTTGGCCGTTGGAGTGGCAGAGCAGATATTGCCGGGCCTCGGGGGTCCGGAGGACGGAGGAAAGGTGCCAGAAGCAGTGGAGCGTACAAGGGAGGCAGTAGGGGAAGTTCAGAGTGCCGCTGGCAACGTGGCTGAAGGGGCTAGGGAGGTGCGAGAAAATGGGGAAGAGGCGGCCGCAGATGTGAAGGACAAGGCGTCGCGAGCGGCTGAAAGGATGGAGGAACGGAGAAAGGTGGAGAGGAAGAGAAAAGGGTGGAAAAGCAAGGCGTTTGATATTTAGCCGTGTTTTTGGACTTGGAATGGTTGCCTTGATGTTTCGCGAACATGCTTGGGTATACTGTATTTGAACAATTGTGCATCACACCTGTTGTATGTCTGTACGAATATAACTAGTTTTTCCAACTAGTGGGGGTATCATGAGTCGGGGCCAATTTCAAGCTAAATGCTTCACTCACATCTTCACAACGCAATCTTTTCCACCACTGACAATTTTATCCGCCACAAAATCGACGCAATATACTTCATCCGTATGTCCAGGCAAGTCAGCCCCAATCTTGTTGGATTTCAGATTCCAAATCTGAAATCGAGTAATTTAAACTCCAAACCACGGACACTTTACGCAACACTCACCTTGATAGTACTGTCTTTACTCGCGCTCACTAATAGTCTCGAATCCGCAGACCAAGTAAGCCTGTAAACAGGGCCCACATGACCTCTCAGCGTAGCCACAAACTTGCCTGTCCGACCCTCCCAGAGCCGTACCGACGAGTCCCAAGCTGCGCTCCCTGCCCAGCGACCGTCAGGACTGAAAGCAACATGCGCGATTTGTCGTTGGTGGCCCGTTAATCTCGCGAGTGGTTTGATCTTTGTAGACGGTTCGGGCGGAGCTGGAGAGGGATGTGATCCAAAGACGGACCAGAGGAAGAGCGTGTGGTCGTCGGAGCCTGAGATGACAAGTTCAGGAGTGTTGGACGTAACTTGGTCGTATCTTTTTTTGGCGCGGGATTTTACTGAGAGTAACATTTTTGCAAGTTTTATTGAATGGTGAGATTAGCCGCAGAGATACGCACCTTCATCGTCTGATGCTGATCTTTGACCTGTATGATCATACGGACCCGTACGCAGTACAAAGTCCGTGTTCAGAGCGAGAGTAGTAACCCAGTGCGCATGGTCTTTGAGTGTATGCAACAACCTTCCCTGCCGGGAAGTTCAGTATATGCTAAGTCGAAACGTCGGAGATCGTACTCACGCCATTCGGATCCCAAATTTTAATTGTCCTGTCGCTAGATGCAGTGTACAGGGCACCCTTGCCTGACCCGCCTCCCCACCTGACTACGTTTACGCTCGCTGTGTGGCTTCCGAGGGTGTATTCGAGCCGTCGAGTCCCTGTATTCCACACACGAACGGTCCCATCTTTAGAAGACGATGCTAATCGAGGGTCGTTGGGGTTACTGGTGAATGGATGAGGCTCCGAGCATCTACGTAGGAATGTCGGCTTACATGTGTGCTGGCTCCCAGGAAAGTGAAGTTACCCATTTCGAGTGACCCTTGAGAGCGTCTCCTATCGCTTTACCTGATTTGGGGTCCCATAATCGCACCTATACATTTTTCACATCACACAAACACAAACCTAACCCCGTAATCGTACACTTACCTGACCATCGTGCCCGCCCGTGGCTAGTTTCCTCTCTGTGGGTTCCCATTCGACGCATAATACCCACCCCTTGTGGCCACTCAGTGTATGTGATGGTGTCTCGGTGTCCAGATTCCACAATCGAGCATTGTTGTCACCAGAACCAGTAGCAAGAAGGTTACCCGTAGGAGAAAAGGCAGCACATAGAATCGCAGATGCATGTCCTAGAACCCGAATGTATCATGAGGTGCGTGGGAATGGCACATGGTGATTTTACTCACCCGAGAGCGTGGACGAACACCGTGTTGCAGGTCTTACTCGGAACACAGCTTGAGGCGAACAGTAAATGGTGATAACGTCTTCCGCAGTGAATGTGTTTGTCGGTTTGTCGAGTACGTCCGACTGAAGAGAGTTGGATATCAGTATTCGAGTTGTGGCGCTTGGATCTTCTGGGGTCGGTGCGTTAACGTGGAATGCATATGGCGTTGGCTCATCGTCCTAGTTTGAACGGATCAGATATTTTGATGAATAGAAAGTTGCATACATCACCTTCGAAGCTAGTTTATTGACCATCGCCTCAAGTCCATCTCTCCCAAAATCTGCGGGAATATTGACCGCGGGCGCAAGTGGCGTCCCGTCGTCTTCGGAGACAAACTGAACGACGACATTGGGAGCGGGTGCTTTTGGAGGCGGCTCGGGCGCTTGGATTGGCACTCCATTGTTAAGTTTGACTCGCTTAGGGGGTGGTAGTCGTGTTGCCATTGTGTATAGGGCGGTGGCGGTTGATCACGGAGACCAAATTTAATTTCCAATTGATTAGCGCTGAGACAGCACATGCTATTTGCAACTTGCATCTAGCGCCAACCTCCCACGTCGTTATTTCCTGATTCAAAAAATAGAATTACTCTTGCTGGTCAAGATACACTGCTATGAGTACCCAAAATACCATAATATACGCCGCGTATGCGGTATTCAATGTGATGGTAGCCAAGGAATTCAACGATTTGGTTCTGGAGCCTTACATGGTCAGTATCTACGCGCAAGCTACCGGCGTTGCCTCATGTTTCACTAGGACGAGCCTTTTCACATCCCACAAGCTCAGGCATATTGTAGAGGTGAATGGGACGTCTGGGACCCTAAACTCACGACTCCACCAGGCCTGTAAGTATGTGTTCTTGCTGTCCTGTCATACCGTCTAACTTTGTTAGTTATGTACTCTCTGTACTGCTCAAAAAGGTGTTCTTGTTCAAGTGCACAATACCAGTTTTGCGGATGAACAACCTACTTTTGAATTTGCTATTACCTCCGCTCGTCTCGCACTGTCTAGCCCTCTACCGCTCTGATCGCCCTCCTCGCACGCTTCTCCAGCCGACCTTGGAGTCTATTGTTATCTCCGCATTCCCGCTTGCTTGGTTCTTCTCCTTCTTGTATTACACGGAACTCGGAAGCGTCGTCTTTGTATTGGGCACTGTGCTTGCCGCTGGACATGGTGCCCATATCTTGGCAGCCCTGGTGAGCGTCATATACACAACAGGCTCCGTTGTATCATATTGATCGTTTCTTCCGAGCAGCTGGGCACTATCAGCTGCACATTTCGTCAGACGAACATAGTGTGGGTTGCATACGCCGCCGTGTTTAGCATATTACAGGACATGAGGCGGAAAAGGGCCCGCTCAAAAGCGTTGAAGGATCAGTCGGGCCGACCATTGCTGTACGACCCGATGGCACTTGATGCTTCGCTGTGTAAGCAAAGTAGTTTAAACGCAAACCCCTTGGCTAATATACCGCAGCCGACGTCCCGACAATCCTGACGAGCGGGATACAGACGTTGCCCACAATCATTGGCACTGCCTGGCCATACGCCGTGCCTGTCATTGGATTTGCTTCTTTTGTGTTCTGGAATGAGGGGATTGTTCTGGGTAAGTCGACGCATTCGCACCCACTCAACGTTTATTCGGCACTAAAGCGGACAACAGGCGACAAATCAAATCATGTACCGGTCTTCCATGTGCCTCAAATATACTACTTCACTGCGTCCGCCTCACTGTTTGGGCTGCCAGTTCTTGCATCGACGGAGGGCGGAGTTGTACGCCTCACCAGAGATGTTTTATGGCGTATGTTTGGGGGGAAATGGTATATGGTTTTACCTGTACGTTTGAAAGTTTGGCAACACTAACAGGCACCTTTGCACACTCATTAGGCGATCCTTGATTACTGCTGTGTTGATTGGGCTTATTATGATCTCGGTCCATTTGTTCACGTATGTGTTTGCCTTTACGACTACAAATCGGTACAGACCCAACTTAACCAAATTACTCCGCTTAGAATCCATCACCCCTTTTTACTTTCAGATAACCGACATTATACATTCTATGTCTGGCGTCGAATCTACCTTGCCCATTGGGTGGTGCCTTACTTGCTCTCTCCACTCTACTTAGCGTGTGCGTGGGCATGGTTCCTTCGAGTCGGTGCGAGCGAGTTCTTCTATTGTGTTCGGCCCGAATCCCTGATTTTGATTAACTTGTTGCTGCAGGCCGGTACCAAACTTTGCTCCAAACACTCTTGCTGCCCGTGTGTATGCTCCCCACCCTCCTGCCGACACCGCTCCTGGAGCCTCGCTACTTCCTCGTGCCGTATCTATTGCTTCGCTTACAGGTTCTTACGTCAAAGGAGGCTGTCGTGGCTGAAGCAGCTTGGTACGGTTTCATCAACTGGGCAACTATGTTTGTGTTTCTATACGTGGAACGCGAGGGCGTTGGGCGCTTTATGTGGTAGATTTGTTTCGAGTCATGTATTTTCATGTGAGTCAAACCGCAGTATTGACCGGATCGCATCGGTGTGCAGGGATATTTTTTAATTTCTTGCCCTGCCTGCGCCTTCAATGACATAACCTCGGCTTGAATCAACCGTATTTTACGTTGGCTCCGTCTATCGCTTGGCCCAACAAAAGCGTTCACGATCTGGGTCTAGCCCGATTAGGATTAATGTGGCTGTTACCCGGTCTTCTCTGGCATTTGTCGGCATCGGTGGCTACTCTACCCCCATGTCGCACTCTCATGAGATTTTGGACCTTGCCCGGCTATCCCCCGGCGGCACCTACAACAATAACGCAAAAGGGGATCTTGACCAATTTAGCCGGCCAGGGTTGGTCTATCATCTCAGCGTGAGTCCCCTATTGTCAACCAAATATCCCAAGTGTCTTCCCAAAGTCTAAATTCTCCACCTGATCGCGTTGGGCGCGTCAATTCACATTCAGCAGCCATCCAACGAGCTAATCGGCAATACACAATCACAAGCCGGCTGATGCAGCGAGCTAGTAGGAGCGGTGGCGTCCACGGAAACGGAGAAACTTGCCTGAGGCAAGGCAATTGTTGCGGGGGAGCAGGACCTCCACACGGCTAGCGCTGTTTCACCGTCCGGCTGACAATGCCCTATGCTTGACCCTTCGGAAGTTCATCTGCGATCGGGCGTCCGCCGTTGGGAATAATAGACGTACTCGCAGCGCGGAGGTGACCGGCTGCGCGTTTATAAGGCGGGGGGTTCTGCTCTGGTCGACTCAGTATCCTCAGCTCGAGTCGTCTTCCCCTGCACACTTCTCTACCACATTCAACACTTCTGACAACATGCCCGGCTTCCCCAAGCTCAAGCTCATCGACCGCTCTGCCTTCCCGTCCAAGATCCGCATGCCGGATGTTGCGGGTTATACTGGCCAGTTCTTCGACATCAAGCTCAACCCTCACTGGAAGGAGGCAGAGGCAGGCTCGTACGCCTGGTTCGACAGTTACAGTATGACTATTTGACGCTTTTCATTCCGCGATCATCTTTACTCACTTGTATGCTCTAGATGTTCACTCTGGCCGCAAGCGCCAAGAATTCTTCGAAACTGGCTTTGGCCAAATGGCTTCGTTGTCCTACGCTGAAGCCGACTTGGAGCACCTTCGCCCTTCGATGGACTTTATTCTCTGGCTCTTTGCTGTAAGTGATGCTCGATTCGGGTTTCGCGCATTAGCTAACATCCTGATAGTTTGACGACATGATCGACGAGGGAGGGTTGCGCGATAACGTCGACGGGACCAAGCTGGCTGTTGACGTTACCATGAACGCCTTACGCAACCCCGACGCTGCTGAACCCAAGTTCAAGATCGCGGCGTCCCTCCTTAGGTACGATTTCACTTGAATGTTTCAACCTGTCTCCTCATACATCGTACAGCTTCTTCAACCGTATGCGCGCCAACTCGAGCCCCGCTACCATCAAGCGCTTCGTCGATGCGTCCGAACTTTACACCCAAGCCATCCTGCAGCAGACCGTGAACCGCTCGGTCGATGATGTCCCGACTGTCGAAGAGTTTATTCAACTCCGCCGTGATACTTCCGCAGTCAAGATGGTCTTTGGTGAGCTCTTTGTCTTGCCACACACCAAAAGCGCTCTAACCCTACGTGGTATAGCCGTCCTCGAGTATTCTCTTGGTCTAAACCTCCCCGACGAGGTCCACAATGATCCTATTATCGCTGAACTCTCGCTTGCCGGTAACGACATCCTTACTTGGGCCAACGATGTGTACTCGTTCCCGGTTAGTCCACCAAGTCGAATTCTGCGTTCTTTGGTATTAATGCCCCCTACTCGCTTAGATCGAGCAAGCTCGAGGCGATACGCAGAATCTCGTCTTTATCACCATGTGGGACAAGCAACTCGATCTCGAGGCTGCAATGGATTGGGTCGACCAGCTCACACGCAAACGCGTCCAAGAGTACGTCGAGGCCAAGAAACAGCTGCGTTCGTTTGGCCCAGAACTCGACCCCCTTGTTGCGCGCTACGTGCAGGGCATTGAGTATTGGGTTCAAGGCTCTATCGACTGGACATTCATGACGCCTCGTGAGTACAATAACCTCCCGGTGAATTCTCTGCATACTAACCGAAATTTCAGGCTACTTTGGCGCTGATGTGGAAAAGGTTAGGGATACCGGCATGGTCGATATCATGGCTCCCATCGCGCCGGCTGCTCCTATTGTTGTTGAGACGTAAAAAGCTAGACTGCGGCGACTCTTCCTTCGTTTATGTACAGTACTTCATCTTAGCTTGTTCTATTTTTTTTATCAGATTCGCTTCGTTCCATGCCCCTTTTCATGCAGTAGATAATTTACGTTATGGGATACATGTACAATAACACGGGTCTGCGCAATCCATGTCATCTTTCACATATCTAACTGAGCTAAGATTCAAACTCATCTAAGTGTTCCGAAATATTTCCCGCCTTCTTTCTCTTTTGTTCTTCAAAGAGCTCGACCCTTGAATGCATAGATCAACGAACCGCTCTCATATTAATTTGCACCGGTCGGGGTGATGTTCATCCTAATGGCAGCATCCCTGGAGCTGCATTTTCGACAATTGTTCTATTCTTCCAAAGCACGTACGGTATGATCCCCCGACGTAGTGAGTTTTCAATGCCGATAGACAATAGTGATCTCCACCGGCGATCTTTCCCTCAACGTATCAATCACAAAGCATTTAATCAGAGATTATCACCTAGCTGCCCAAGGCATGAGTGCATGCAATTGATCCAAACGAAGCGCCGTGACGTCATGTCTACCCCGGCCCTATAACCTCAGACGACCACTACTCTACACCCTGACTCAACCACGATGATCCCTCAACGCGTAACGCCTGCACTCCGACAGCTCGCCCGCCAGAGCTTCCCAGTTTCTCGGAACATCACGCCCACTATTGTTGGGCGCCGCCTAGAGTCCACGGCAGGCGACGCCGCTGGAAAGAACAAGGCAAAACTTGTACGTGTGACATGACAAATGCGGTCCGAGCTGTGTGCTTATGGCGTTTGTTTTGTACAGGTATTCCGCTTCGGCCCCAAGGACGTCCCTGTTGAGCTCTGGCCCATGGGCGCTGTTGTTATCGCAGGTATTATCGGGGCTGGGTTCGCGATTTCCCGGCACTGTAAGTCCATCACCACATGGTTCTGTTCATTTCCGAGCTGATGAAATATGTTTGTAGTTTATAAGGATGAGGATGTAAGTGGAGGTCTGACGCCGCTGTGTTTGTTTACGGGTACTGAAGGTTTCATTTCAGCTCCGCCTACACAGGAACGTGCATGTGCCCAAGTAAACAAATACATCAGGGCTAGCATGAACTGAAAAACTGCATTCCATACGCTGTCTGACCATGTATACTAGCTTCCGAAAAAGTCATTCTTGGAGAACCGAACTATCATAGAGTAAATGAATTCGACTGCTAAGCTACAGCACATGATAGAAATGTAGGGATATGCTTGTATAAACAACTCTGCCATAGTAATAGCAGATGAACAACTTCCAACTAACTGATACAGATCACTATCCAGAATGGCCTCGCTCCACCTGCTCGTCCCTGCCCGACAAGGCAAAGTTTCTAACCCACCTCCACTTTCTGCGCGCGGGGCCCTCGTTCTCGTTTCCACCTGTTCTCACATGCGTATCGTCGGACCCACCAGGGGCTGCCGATCCCTCGCTAATACTCCTCAGCCCGAGCCGTCGTCGTGCCCGTGGGATCAGCGCAAACCCAGGCGACACAGGGCTGAGCCCGATCGAAAACCCGGGCGCGACCAGCGTGCCCGCGCGTGCCTCGGCGCCGAGCAGCGTGCCGTACCGAGGCCGAGTCTGAGATCGCCGTTGAGGAGAAATGGGCGCCGGGGAGGTGTTGTCGAGCGAACCCGTGCGAATGTGGATGTTCCGTCGCCGAGAGGGAGGGGCAGGGGCGGGTTCGCCGAGCGGGCTACTCGCGTATTGGGTAGGTGCTGATGGGTCTTGGAAAGGATCCTCATTGGGAGTCTCGCCGACGGCGCAGGGAGAAATGACGACAGGCTGAGATGGGTCTAGCATAGGTTCCAAACTATGCTCACTACCACTGAACGTGTCTCGGAATGCAACAGTTCGTTCAACCTCTTCCTGGTCTGAGTCCTCTTCCACCCAGGCGCCCTCCTTTACTCCGCCCCCTTGTTGAATAGATACGGCCCAAACGCCCCCAAGAAGGATAAAGATACCCAAGATAACGAGGCCGAGTTGAAGTGTAGTCAGCTCGGAAATCTGGTCAAAGTATACTAGACCGTTGACAATGCTCGAAAGATTGTAAAAGCAAAAGGCCACTGCATTCATAGCACGGTCAGCAAACAATTGTCCCTGGGCGTATGAGTGCCTTACGGGGACAAACTAGCGTCGGGTCGGCCAATGTTAATGACTTGTGCAGGTACCAAAGCTAATCAAGGCAAAAACGGGATGTCATTACTTCGATCATGGCCATACCAGTTCAACTCGATCGTACTTACCTGGAGGAGCGCAAACACTCCCAAACCCAAAACCAGCACCCAGCTCTCCCATCGCCAGAATTGGTTTTGTCCTGCAACAGTGAGGACAAGGAGCTCGACCCCCGACTTGGCAAACAGCAAGCACATCCCTGAAAGGAGTCCAGATGCCGAGGCGTAGGAAATGGCAATCCAGGTGGCGGTGCGTTCGTGCGATTGAGGGCACGGGATTGCCAGATGGGGTGGAGGCGAACGTTTCCTGTCGAACAGCGGCGAGCGCTCAGAGTCGCAACCCATGGGGGTGTCGCCCGGAGCGGGAGAGAGTGGAGGTGTAGGTATCGACTCGTCGAGGCGAATAGCGCCCTGGCGTGTTAGCCTCCATTCTGCCACATGCGTCTAGGGACAGGTTGGCCAAGAGAAGGGTTTGAGAGGGCGGTAAACTCACTATTACAAGTGCAATTAATAGGGCTGAACCAAGGAGTGTGAAGTATACTACGAAGACTGGTCGACGAAATAGACGAAGCAAGTCGTTGAGGGAATGGGTAGGCTCCGGCACAATGCCAAAGACAGC
>WSLM01000260.1:10487-21661 GCA_019677335.1 Ceratobasidium sp. UAMH 11750 | reverse complement strand
AAAAAATCGAGTGTGTTGAATTTGGGGTCGTTGTTGAAGGGCTCGAGCTCGCGCAAGAGTGTCAGCGGAGATAAGAGTGATGCGGGCAAGTCAGCCGAGGAGAGGGAGCGGAAGAAAAAGGAAGACAAGGAGAGGAGCGAGAGTCGTATCTCGGCTTTGATGGGCAGGAAGAGAGGGAAGGTGGGTGTGATTGAGGGCATGCGTTCCCGTCGGAGTCGCAGCGAACTAAACGGGTTTGGGAATCAGACAATTTCTTCGGCGGAGGAGAAACGAGGATCAAAGACTGTAGCGCTTCCACCGATGCAGATGTCCGTGTTACCAGCGTCGACTGTGCAGCGTGTCGCGAACCTCAAGGCTACTGGTACTCCTACTGTGACTCGCTCGACCATCGCGTCTGCCAACCGTGCGACGTCGTCTCCTGCGAGTACCATGAGCAAGGCGTCGGACAATTCGCTCCGGACCAGCCGTGGACACCTGCCGACTATCGCTGGGTCGCCTTCTGTCGGGCTTGTGCAGCAACCGCGCGAAGCGAGGGAGGGTGTGAGCGCCATGTCAAATGCTACAATTACCAAGGATACTCCGACTAAAATACCGCGTATGTCTGGTCGTACGTTGGCTGCGATTTTGTCGGGGGTGGTACTAAATCCTTTTTCGTATTTCCAGGTTCGCGTCGTACGAGTTTGAACATTACTGGACTCAACACGGCGCAACAGGCAAAGGCCCAAGTACCATCCAGGGACGGGTCGCCTTCGGGTCAAAGCTCGACTACAAACGAGTTTGGGATGATGGCGTCTGGAGACACACCCAAGCCACAGTATGCCACGACTGGCGCCACGGCGCGGTCCTCTGTACGCGTGTCGCCCCAGTCCATGTCTCGTGCGCCCCGCCAGTCCAATGCGGGCGGGTCCTCTTCGTCATCCTCTGCCACGCCTTCGGTCGCGAAAAAGTCCACAAACCCAGTTTCTCTCAGCAGCCTCCGCAAGTTCTCCAACAACTCCACCTCTGTGAGCGCCGGTTCTGCTGGCAACGCGAAAGAACTCCATCACTCACGCCTCTCTATCTTGTCGCCGTCTAAATCACTCAAGTTCTTGAGCCCCAAGGTGACGCTGCCCGTTACTCGTTCTGCGGAGCCTTCGTCGCGGGGTGTCACGCCTGCGACGCCCTCGTCTTCTAGGCAGTCGTTATCTACGCCGTCACCTGTGCCCATGGAGGTGGACGAGGAGGAACTCGCCGGAGATGAGGAGATGATGGCGTACATTAGGCGGTTGCACGCACGCAAGTTGGCTAGCGGTGCCAAGCGGGAAGAGTTGGAAGAGATGCTCAAGTTCCCCGAGCCGATCCCGCCCAAGGCTGGCTTGACGCCCGCCGGTGAGTTTCAAGTCACCCATCATCTTCGTCCAGCTCCTGACTTTTGTTTACAGAGTTATTAGAATCATCTCAGAATGACTATTTATGCGAGTACGAGCGCAAGGAGATGATGGACTTCCCACGGGTGTACTGCGTCGGGGCTGGTAGCAAGAAAAATATGGCCACTCTCAACAACTCGACGAACAACTATGGCTACGATGACGAACGAGGCGATTACCTGGTTATCAAGCACGACCATCTCGCGTATCGCTACGAGATCATTGATACTCTGGGCAAGGGATCCTTTGGTCAAGTCCTTCACTGTCGCGACCATTGCACCGGTCTTTCCGTTGGCATCAAGATTATCCGGAATAAGAAGCGGTTCCATCACCAGGCGCTTGTCGAGATCAAGATTCTGGACAACTTGAGGAAATGGGTAGGTATACTCGGCTGATTTTTTACGCCCTTTACTTACAGTATCAATAGGATCCCGAGGAGAAGAGCCACGTCCTGAAGATGAACGAGCACTTTACGTTCCGAAACCACTTGTGCATTGTCACCGAGCTTCTGAGCATCAACTTGTACGAACTCATCAAGGCCAACGGATTCGCTGGGTTCACTACGGCGCTTATTCGTCGGTTTACGAGTCAAATGCTTGCATCGCTCGTGCTCATGCGTCAGCATCGGATCGTACATTGCGACCTCAAGCCCGAGGTGAGTGCGCTCACTGCCAAGGATCTTGCGGTATTGATAAGCTTTTTCAGAACGTTCTACTCCTTCATCCTGCCAAGAGCGCTCTAAAGGTCATCGACTTTGGCAGCAGTTGTTTCGAGCACGAGAAAGGTTAGTTTATCTACTCCCTTTGCCTAGGCCGATACTAACATCACTGGCAGTGTATACATATATCCAGAGTCGCTTCTATCGTTCCCCAGAGGTTATTCTTGGAATGAACTACCACATGGCTATCGATATGTGGAGTCTCGGCTGCATTCTCGCCGAGTTGTATACTGGCTTCCCGATCTTCCCAGGAGAGAACGAACAAGAACAGCTCTCGGGCATCATGGAGGTGCTCGGTGTTCCGGACAAAGAGTTGATCAACCGCAGTTCAAGGAAGCGACTATTCTTTGGTATGTTCAAACTAGTCGCAATGTCCACGATACTGACGGTGATTCGTACAGAAACCAACGGTCAACCTCGACCAGTCGTCAACTCGAAAGGACGCCGTCGCCGCCCCGGCACCAAGACTCTAGCGCAAGTCCTCCGTTGTGACGACGAGCTCTTTGTCGACTGTAAGTTGGTTCGTGATGGTGTGGTTGCCTCGAGACTAATAGCGAGACCACAGTCATTGCCAAGTGCTTGATCTGGGATCCTGAGCGGCGACTCAAACCACAACCCGCGCTTCGCCATCCGTTCATCACCGCGGGTCGCCGTCCTAAGATAATGAGCCCCGCGCCCACCAGCACTCGTCACCTCTTCACGCCAAGTGCCTCTACATCTGCTCTCACCAGTGCGCGAACCAAACCCTTGGCCACTCCTCAAAAGTCGCAGATCGGGGCCCCTACGCCTCTTAGCTCCCGGATTGCGACTCGCGCCCCGACTACGGCCACGGCATCGGTCCCTCAGACTCCTACCTCCTCACATACCAACAACTTGGGCACTGCGTCCGCCCGCCGATACCATGTTCCTGCATCAACTTCCGCGTACTCTTCGCGAACACTTGCTCCTTCTAATGGCTATGCGGTGAGTTGTACAAACCCACTTTGTCGTGTATGATCTAACTTGACCCACTAGCAATGAGCGATCAGTTTTGACGACACTAATTCTTGTGGATTACCTCCAAAAGTTTTGGCTCTGGTAGCAAACGCTGGATTTTATGTGCTATGTCCATTGCCTTGGTGTTTTCCCTTTTTCGTACCTTCTAGCTATTTTCATGACATCCCGTATTACTTTTACGCATATTACACCCTGCAAATAGTATATTTTGGCTTAACATTTATGCATAGGATTGATCCATCGGGTATTGGCACATATGAGACACGCAAGTACAGCCCGTGTGACAGCAAGTGGTATGAGCAAAAAGTTACAGGTCAGGACTTTGTTCGCGAGAGGACTCGTCGTCCACATCGATTTCAGTCAACTTTTCAACAATACTCTCCGTCCACAAAAGTGGCCACTCTTCGTTTGGTTCGCCCGGATAATGCTCGCGGAAACGCATCGACCAGGGCAACCAGACTTGAAGTCCACCGTTTCGCAGGACATTGTTGGTCCTTGAGCCCCTGACGAGCTAGAGGAGCGTTTGAGGCATACTGATGGCCTATATTGCAAAAACGACGCACCTTGACTTGCCCGCCACCTTGCTCCCCGGACCTATCCTTTTCCAGGTAACGATCAATGATGAGTAGTTGAACGATCCTTTTCCACATGTCGACAGTCGTTTCCTTTATACTGAT
Source organism: Ceratobasidium sp. UAMH 11750 (assembly GCA_019677335.1). Classification (NCBI taxonomy): domain Eukaryota; kingdom Fungi; phylum Basidiomycota; class Agaricomycetes; order Cantharellales; family Ceratobasidiaceae; genus Ceratobasidium; species Ceratobasidium sp. UAMH 11750. The sequence continues at coordinate 17,864 of WSLM01000260.1, read as the reverse complement.
CGCTCCAAAGTACTTCTGCAGCAAGTCCGCAAGTATATTGCTCCCTACTGCCCCCTTTTGCCTTTCATAATAATGAAGCGCACGACGTGCAATAGGCGTAATGTTGAGATCGGGGCGAGGGACGACGCCATTGACCCGACTCTCACACACATCACAGCAACGAGCCCTGTGGACGTTGTATGCAAAACTTTTATCGCCGTAATAGGAGAGAAGGCTTCGACGTCTGCAATCTGAAAAGTTGATGAGTCGTAAGAGCGCATATATATTGTCGGTTTGGTACTGCGTGTCGCAGCGGACTTTGAATGCGTCGTCGAATGCATATACTACGGTTTGTTGTAATGAGTTGTATGCACAAAGTCCGAAAAAGAGACTACTTGCATAGGAGACACGTAGCATCTCGCCCGTCTCGTCCTGCCCGCCCGGTTTCTTGCATATATCCATCAATCCCGGTTGTAGGAATGTTCGTGTGTACAATAAATCGAACTGCGATCACTCAGCATTTGCCAAATCATCACCGTGCACGTCTCACCGTCTGGCTTGTGCACACCGCTGCTAAGTGCAACCTGGATAAAGAGAAGGTAAGAATGCATAAATCTAGATTTGCTGGGTGGCTTACAGTGGAAACCAGAACCCGAACAGTGGGGTCGTTCTGGATCCATTGGTTAAAGATTGCAGAGCCAGCCTCGGTATCCCCAAGTTCGCTATCGTATGGCTTGGCGGGGACACCCTCCAAACTGAAACGGCCATGATCAATGCAAATACTCGAGGCAAGCAAGATACACAAGAGCATACCTTAATATTTTTGCCATTCTCTTACATGCGTCCTTTGACCTACAATAAACTAACCCAGATCCTTTCGGGTACTTGGTTTTCGCGAGGTGCAGGATCGGCATCAATTGCGACTTTTCTTTTTCTGTCGGTGAGCCTGGTGCGTTCTTGGCGTCCTTGTGCTCCCCCGAGGAATATTTGGGCCAAACACTGTAAAAAATGTTTGGCCGGTCGAGCGGAAATATCTTTGGCAGGGTCTGGAGGTCTAGCATATCTTGTAGGCCCTGGGACGTAGACGGAGATAAGGAAGCAGAGAGTATAGTTATTGGAATCTTCGGAAACTTGTTGCGTAGAGTTGAGAGTTGTTGTATCTGTACATTGGAAAGAGTAAATGAGCTGTATGCGCGAGGAATATAAGGCACGTACTAGCTCAAATTTATCAAGCTACAAGTGAGAAGGGCGTCAACGCGCCGAAACTTGAAGTAAACATGGATATCTTACCAGCATATGGATTTCGTCGAAAACAAACCTCTGGGTCAGCCCACGCTCGCATAACTCGACGAGTATGTGCTGGAAGGTTGTTTCCGTGTGTTCGAGCTGGTTTGGAGTAACCAGCAGAATTCGGGGTAGCAGGGAGGGGCGTATGAGCCCTTGAAAAAATCGTTTGTTCTGGGCCTCAAGCTCGCTCGCGGCGTTGGCGTCGGTCTTCTTATATCGCCTAAAATAGTTGGGAATACATTAATAAATGACAAGTGTCTGAAATAAGGAAACTACGCGTACGCTTCAACCGATATCCCGCAAGATACCAAGCGTTCGAATTCAATTCGTATAATTGCAATCCGTGGGATAAAAACAATAGTCGTCTTGTCTTGGGCCTCGGGCAGAATAGCAGGAAGCTAAATGCGACGTAATTACGTACCAGAATCGAACCCAGTGTTGTCTGGCACATACCTCAAAGAGAATGGATTTGCCAGAACCGGTGGCTGCTATAACAAATTGGTCTTGCTCAGGTTGCGAGACAATCGAGTCTATTACAGACTTTTGCTGTTGGCCAATATAGTTATCCGACCACGCAATGAGTCTTGCCAAATTCACTTACCATTGGGTGCAGCTTTGGTATTTTCAGAGTTGCACATTCGCGCTCGTATGTTTGAGAAGGTTGGGCGCGCCCTGGGATGGATAGAGGAGAGGATGCTAGCCTTGGTCGGCTAGATGATTGGGTAGCCTATACAGGAATTGGTGGGGGCTTGCTTGATTGGGAGAATGGACGCACCAGAACCAAACCGTCACTTTTCTTGCGCCGAGATGAGCCCGGGATGCTGGGGCGGGAGGGGGGCATAGCGTTGTGGCTCGGTTGGGTGAGGGCAAGAGTACGGACGCGATGAGACATGTGACTTTTGGCCAGGTAACAAATTCAACGAAAAAGGAAACAGATATAACTATTAGTACATGGGGATTCACACTTTGGTTGGGAGCATTTATTTTGGTGGGCGGTGTTGTGCTACACTGCTAGTACCCGCGCCCGCGACCTCGTCCACGACTTCCTCCCCCGCCAAACCCGCCTCGGCCCCGTGGTGCACCTCTCGCACCACCTCGTCCGCCCCCACCACGCATACCTCCACCTCCGCCTCGGGAGAAACCTCGTCCACCTGGCGCACCACGTCCAGCGCCGCGAGCACCACCGCGCCCTCGGCCTCGTTCTGCGATATTACGTGTAAGTATATGCAAGATCAAATGGTGATCGGACATACTCTCGACTGAACCCGTCGTATCAATCAAACGAGTGACTTAGTATAACAGAACACATATGGAGGTCATTTACGCACCTTTTCCGCCAATAACCTTTGGTTTCGGCAGGAAGCGTTCAATCGGCAGCAACTTTTGATCAGACACGTATACTTTATCCCCTTTCTTGAAGCTAGCAGCGACCATCCCTTGCTCCATTTTGACTGAGAAATACACTTCGTTGATCGGCCCGAGAATCTCGTCGACTTTGCCGATTTGCGACTTGTTTTGCAAGTAGATGGGGGCGTTAAAGTGCGGGACCTTGTCTGGGATGAGGGAAGAGCAAAGCATTTCGTCTTCGACGGCATGGACAAAAGATCCGAGTTCTTCAGGGAATGTCAAGGGAAATTCGAGGGCAGTGGAACTAATTTGGCGTACCAAGAACTGTTTCGGGCGGGCCTTGGTCGTTGCGCTGGAATCCACCTCGTCCACCCCCTCTTCCACCAAATCCTCCTAGTTGGGAGTTTGTCTATTCCTCGCATTCCTTGATTAAATGTTTATGAATTAAACTCACCTCCACGTCCTCGGTCACTCCCTCGTCCGCCTCGTCCAAAGCTTCCCCGGCCGCTCATTTAAAGAGTAATTCTGTCGAAGCAGAATGTTTCGGGGGGATAAGGATGGAGTTTTATAGTGTCAAAGTAGCAAACACAAGCGTATTGTGACTGCTGGTTGTGGAGGACGAAGCGAGCAAGTTTATTTGCAAATGGATGTTCCTCTGTAAATTTAGCATAGCCACCACACGGTTCATGTCCCCCACACCATGGTCTCGACAGAAGTGGCCGACGAGCCTCCCAGGAAAAAGCACAGAAAATCCAAAAAACAGACTCGTCCAACTTCCGTCCGACCAACGCTCTTTGCTCCGTTTCGTGCGCTTGGGATTATCACAAATCATGTGCCATTCGCTATGCAAGCACGCTCGTACAAGGGGGACGAAGAGGGACCTAAGCTGGTTATCGTTACGTGTATGGGCAAGGCTTGGGCTATGTGGGAGGGAGGTAAAATGGGACTGCTATTCGTCAGTAAGCACAGGAGTTGGTTTCAATGAGCTAACAGTTCGTCTTGCTCACCACTCGATTGTTGTAGGCCCCGATGCTCCAGCAATGATTGCAGCGGTGGCGGTGGATGAGAGTTTTGTCTGGGCACTTGCCGGCCCGCACGCTATCAAGTACACTCGAGGGAAAGAGGTCGGACGAGCAACTAACCCACTCAATACGACACTTTCCTCATTCCTTCTCTTCGGCTCTCATTTGCTATGTCTAACCTCTGACGGAGCGTGCGCTATCGTTTGGGATAAGAATAATCTTGGTAAGAGTAGATAACCTGACGCCAGGATTACTAACCCTCGTCTTGCAGAGTTACAGGGAAAATTAACCTTCTCGAATGGCTTCACGGCGGCACATATACTTCATCCTGCGACTTACATCAACAAGGTTCTCTTTGCTAGCTCAGACGGGAGTATGCAGTTGTGGAACATCCGTACAAGGTATGTTGATAATATATTTCTTGGTACCGCTACTAACTATACTCTTCGTAGCACATGTCTTCACACCTTTCCTTCTACAAATTTGAGTGCCATGTCCTCGGGGTCTCCTATTACCGCACTCGCCCAATCTCCTGCGGTCGACGTTATTGGTATTGGGTTCGCCTCTGGAGAGTGCGTTCTCTATGATGTCCGTTCCGACGAACGAGTTATGCGTGTCTTTATGGAAGGAGCCGCAATCCGCTCCATCGCATTTCGGACAGGTTCGTTTCATTTCAATAGTAATCGCACGCGTCTCTGATCCTTGTCATTAGACGGGCATCCAGTCTTGGCGACTGCTTCAGCAACAGGTCATATTGCACTGTGGGACCTCAACGCGCAAGGCCGACTCCTACATATTCTAAAAGGCGCACACAACAGTAGCATTTCCGCTATTCAATGGGTTCCGGGTCAGCCCGTAATGGTAACCTCTGGCGAAGATAACAGCCTCAAGGTAATTCAAAGCGGCCTTGTTTTTGAACCTGCTGACGGCTCGGGGTAGCAATGGCTATTCGAATCGCCTGGTGATCCTCCGAGACTATTAAAGTACCGTTCTGGGCACCATGCTCCACCCCACCTGATTCGGTATTATGGAGAGGATGGGAAGCAGCTGTTGACTGCGTCGAGGGACCGAAGTCTGAGGTATACGTCCGTTGTTCGAGATTCGCGCAGCTACGAGTTGTCTCAAGGTTTGACTCGCTTCAATTCTCACTCTTTCTCTTTAAGCTTCTGACTTTTGTGTTATGATAGGCTCTCTCGAACAAAAAGCGACATCTCTGGCGATCCCGGTTTCACATCTCAAACTCCCAGCAATCACTTCGCTGTCCTATTCTTCAACCCGTTCAAAAGACTGGGAAGATGTCCTGACCTCTCACACTGGGGAAACCTTTGCCAGAACATGGAGCGTGCAAAACAAGAAGCTTGGAAAATGGAGTATGGGCGGAACCGAGAGAGCAAAAGGTGTCAGTGCAAAAGGAAAAGGCACAGATATATCCTTGGGGGAGGTCAAGGTGCGTCGGCTTCCTATTACATCGCGGTAGCTAGTACCTGAATTACAGACAGGCAGTATGTGTGTCTGCATGCGGAAACTTTGGGTTTATCGGCACGACCCAAGGCCTCGTTCAGTCGTACAACATGCAGAGCGGGTTGAGGAGAAAACTCTACGATGCTGCAAGAGGCCAGAGTGTAACTGGGGTCGCGACGGACGCCTTGAACCGGCTGGTGGTTGTTAGCACCCTGGATGGAGCGATTCACGTACGTGTCGTCTCACAAAGTCGGCATACCTCCAAGCTCATACCTCTCCAGTTCTTCGACTTTCATACGACTGCGCGACTGCATGTACTCAAGCTACCCTCCGCGGCTGTATCTATAGAGTTACAGCGCAACAGCGGGTTATTGGGGGTTATATGCGACGACCATGCTGTTCGAGTTATTGATATCGAGACCCGGAAAGTTGTACGAGAGTTGAGAGGGTTTTTGGCGCGGGTTTTGGACATTGTACGTCAACTCAACCTACCCTGCCTGTTCTAGTCGGTTGAGAACCGTTCCGGTAGTCATTCTCGTATGATTCTCGATGGCTCACCGCGTGTTCGCTGGACAACACCATCCGCACTTTTGACATCCCAACTGGCCGTTTAATTGACGCCTTCAAGACGCCGAGTGTCGCGACAAGTGTTGCGCTCTCGCCGTCTGGGGATTTCCTAGCTACTGCACATGTTGATAGTGTTGGCATATTCCTTTGGTAGGTGTATTTTCTTATGGGTGCGAGGCTTGAAGTTAACCGGTGCATATACTCACAGGACCAACAAGGCGCAGTATAGCGATATGTCATTGCAAAGCGTTGGAGAAGGAGACGAGGTGATGGTTAACCTACCAAGTATGCAAGGCGAGGATGAGTCTGAAGGTATGTTTATTGACATTATCAACGGGTGGATGTTGACTATGATCGCCTTTAGACCTGGATCTTGGCGAATTAGCGGAGTTGTCTCTTGTAGACAACGCAAAACAGCCAGCGGGGACAATCGACCAACTCGACGGGGAGCTTATAACGCTTACCGTCTTGCCACGCTCAAAGTGGCAGACGCTGTTAAACCTCGAAGTGATTCAGGTAAGAGTCTCCTTGCTTTTCATCGAACTACGTTTACCATATGTCATACCATGACTAGGCTCGAAATAAACCTATTGAACCACCTAAAGCACCCGAAAAGGCGCCGTTCTTCCTCCCAACTGTAGCTGGTGTCGAGCACAAACCGGATACAGCTACCACGGCCAAACTGACGGGTGATAACGAGAGTCGCCGAAAACAAAATGGCGCCGTAAGAGTCGAGACTGAGCTTCAGAGGCAGCTGCGGATCGAAGATCAAGACGGGCCTTGTGAGTATATCTAGTTCCTCCAGAAGCCGAAAGTTATGGGACTGATTCGGCACAGACGATGCCTTTTTTGCCCAAGCACAAGCATTATCTCCTGCCGCACTCGACGTCGAGCTCCGTTCACTCTCATCTCTCACTGATCTTTCGCTCTTCCTGCATGCTCTCGCCCAGCGGCTCAAGTCCCATCGCGACTTTGAAGCAGTACAAACCTATCTTGCTGTGTTTCTCCGGCTGCATGGGGATGTACTGATGGAACATGACGAGTTGATGGAGAGAATAAAAGACCTGGCGGTGGTACATAAACAGGAAAGCGAAAGGATAACAGAGCTTGTAGACGCTGGGCTGGGAAAACTTGGATTTGTCCGTGGCATCTTGTAAACATAGGCGCCCTTGATGTTATGTTATTTACACTTGTTTACCTGAATCCAACTTGGCGCCAACATTCGTTTAGACCAAACCACGATGTTTGCGACTCCTCCCCAACCCGCCCCGTTTTTGTCGCACTATGTACACGACCACCACAGCGATGTACACGTCGTAAAGTCGTGTCAACACGAACGCGGGCGAGGTTTACTTGCAGTCGCGGGTGAGTCGCGCGTCGAGGTTCTGCTGCGTGTAAGTTTAACATTTCAACTCAGGTCAATTTTGCTTTTAACGGTGATTTCTCTGGGGAATAGGATAGCTCTCAAAAGTTTCTGGTCTTCAAGACTGTCGCGTCGTTCCACGTGGGTTCAACTGCTGTTGCGTTGGATTGGTCCCCAGACGCAATCTCTCCTGCGTCTTCGGACAATTGGAATATTGAGTAAGTATTCGATTAGCAGAGACTGTCACTGAGGATTCACCAACGGTGCAATAGGCTTGGGGTAGCATGTGCAGACGGTAATATGCGTATTCTCCGCAAAACCCCACTCTCTGCCCCGACAGGCGAGATCCGT
>WSLM01000260.1:0-10242 GCA_019677335.1 Ceratobasidium sp. UAMH 11750 | reverse complement strand
ACAGGATGTGATTGCACATGATGCAAACGCGCGTGCGCTGCTCGTTGCAGACTCGCGAGGGGCGATATCCTTGGTTGACTGGGCGGGCATGGAGACAGAGGAAGGCACGCCTGATACATGGCGCAGGCAACGAATTGTGGAGCTTATGGATCCAAAGCGCGTTGCTGAAGGTATTACGGGAGTGAGGGCGGCGGGGGTGCCGAGAAACTCGTCGTTGGGCGGAGGGGCAGACTGGAAACCAGACGATTCTAATATGTGAGTGCTTTTTGGCGTTTGCGACCTGCAAGAATTGAATGGAAAATAGAATCGGAGCGACCTATGGTTCCCGTTGGATGATTTGGGATTTGCGCAGGCTACAAGGCGGGAAACCTGTTGCAACTGGGGAAGGATTTTTGACCGGTGGGCATAGGTTTAGGTTTGTCGTATTTTCATAACGTAGAGGGGCCCGACTGAATGCATCGAGTTAGGTGGTGCCCAACGGACGAGAATTTATTTGCAGTGTCAACTACATCTCCTATCCCTGGCGCAGCAATCAAAGTCTATCATATCTCCTTCCCAGGTGGTAAGTAGCGCCGAATCAACTCTCGTGCGTCCCATCTTCTAAACTCACCACTCTGTAGCTCCCCGAACCTACCAAATACTTCCACGGCCCCATCGTGTTCGAGATATTGATTGGTTGACCGAGCTGCCTACCTCTTCTGACCAAAACGAAAACGAAAACGAACTGCAGGCGCGTGTCCCGTCGCCACCTTGGTTAGCTGTGGCAATCGGTCGAAAGGTCTTCTTCCTGAATGCGCTTGAAGAGGCGGGCGCTTTCAATGAGTATGCACTGTAGAGGTTTAGGGGCTCTGGCTTGTAGCTCTTCTTAACGAGCCATATATTTCATGATTCGTGGATGCTAAATGTGGTTACATCTCTTGGGAGCCCAGTGTGTAGCACAAGCGGCCAAGTCTCCAGGCTGGCCCCTGCAGTTTCTCCCTCTTGAGAGCAACATGTTTAAAATTGTTTGTAGATGTTTAAGTGGGCTCCTCATCTGGCGCTTAACCTGCTACACGCTTGTGGCAACCATCATGTCCGATCCCAAAGCCGCGCCTGCTAAAAAGTCCAAGTCAAAATCTTCTCGGTCCAAGCAAGCATCTGGCGCTGGTGCGCCTAAACTGAAAGTCGTTATCCGCCGCCTCCCGCCAAACCTACCCGAAGCGATTTTCTGGCAGAGTGTTAGCCAGTGGGTGACCGACGAAACCGTGTCTTGGAAGCTCTACGTCAAGGGAAAACTTAGAACAAAGTAGGTTTCTTCAATATTTGCTCACTCAAACTTCCCGACTGGCTGGCTCAGGTTGAACAAGGAAAATACGCCATCGAGGGCATATGTGGAATTCTTAACCCCTGAAGCGGTTATCGCATTCAACCAGGACTACAATGGGCATTTATTTAGAGATAAAATGGGTACGCATACATCACTCCTTGCCGCAATCACATTCAATATATACCCGCGTCTCACAGGAAACGAGTCGGCTGCTGTTGTTGAATATGCGCCGTTCCAAAAGGTCCCGCATGCGACACGCAAGCCTGACTCCAAGATTGGAACGATTGAAGCCGGTGAGTTTAAAGACTCAATACTAGTACGTTAATTACATACTCAAATTCTATTCTTACCTTAGACGAGGACTATATTTCATTCCTGAATGCACTCAATAAACCTGCCGAGCCGACCCCTGATATCAACGAACTGGTGGCACAGCGTGCGTTTCTTCACGCTTCGCCGGTGAACTCTATTGAATGCCTCCGATGAACTTTTAGCTGCACCCTCCGCGGAACCCACTTCAACGCCGTTATTGGACGCTCTTAGGGCCGCCAAAGAATCGTCTACTATCAAAGGATACCATTCGCATTACCGCGAGCAAACAAGCCAGCCTCGTACGCGCGCACAACAGCTCGAGGACGAACAAACCTTCAACCGCAAGGCCCCTCTCCTGTCTAAATCTCAACAAGACGGTGAACCCTCGACGAACCCCACCGAGCCAGCTACAAAAGAAGAAAAGGGAAAGGAGAAAGAAGGGGGCGGAGGCGGAAAGAAAAAGAATAGGCAAAAAGCAGGGAGGGGAGACAAGGATAAGGACAAGGACAAGGACAACGCAGATAAACGAGAAGCAGCGGGCCAGCCCAAACCTCCACCACCGCACCTCTCCAAACAAGCACCCCCCGCACAGCCGTCTTCCTCTACGTCTCCGAATCGACCCTCTGCTGGTGAACCTCCACGTCCACGCCCAGTTTTAAACGCCCGTGGTGGTTTGTTGGCTGCTCTCAATAGTGCATCGGCCCGAAAAAGCGGCGGGCGACGTGATGCCTCAGGTGGTACACCGAATCCAGAGGCACCAGCTACCCAACCCCAGGTCTCATCCTCGTCTCAAGCTCGACCCTCGCAACAACCAAACCCCGAGGCACCAGTTACACCGACTTCGCCCCGAAGGAGCAGTGGACGGCAACGCGACACTCCAAGTGGAGAGGCGCAAACTCCCGCGACTCCACTGCCAGCTGGTGTCTTGGCGATCCCAGCGTCTGCTATCCCAACTCTCCCCACTCCTGCGTCTGCGCCCGAACCACCCACCACTCCCGGAAAGGGCCGCCGTAAGAACCGAGAGATCCCTCGGATCGACGACCCCGGACAGGCTCTCCCACCCATGCCTCCACAACGCGGTAAGGGCGGGGGTGGTCGAGGGAGAGGTGGGCGAGGAAGAGGTCGTGGGGGTGGAGGTGCTTCATCGGCAGGAAATCAACCCAGCGCGCCGACCGTATAAAGCCAAGTTAAGCTAGCCAAGTGAAGTTTAAGACAAGGCTGCTCTTGTTCTATTTGTCATGTATTAAATACGAGGGTACACCGTTTCGACTGTTTTAACTGCATGCGCTGGGCACGAGTGGCCTTGCGCCTGCTAACATGCACATGCCCCTTGGTGATTCTCAGATGGTGTTACCCCTAACTTAGAATCGACCCCCTGCAGTACATGTATGACCATTCTCCGACTATTCCTCAGTACTTGACAAGACATCTGCTCGCGCAGCGACTCTCCGGGCCTGGACTTCCTCTTGTCGGCGCAACTGTTCTTCTTTCCTGGTACCCCGAGATGAGTTTCTCCGGTGGCTCCTGCTCTTTTTATGTGCATCCCACTCGGTTTTTTCGTCCAGCATTACTGGTTTTTGAAGATCAACCGTGCATATATCACATCTGATTTTACGCCTTTCGCCCGTGCTAAACCGAACCGTCAGCCCCCGGCTAGCGTATTCCTTCATTTTGCGACGCAGACTCACGCAGAAAGGGCTTCAGCCTGCTGAATAAACGATCGTAATATGCTACAATGCATATCTGTTGCAGCAGATATCTGTCCGTCCAAAAACTCTGTCAAATATGTACGTCATAAATAGATGCGGGGCTTGATTGTGCACTACATACCGCTCAAATACCTCAGTGCCGGCCGTAAGACATCTTCATCCCACTGAGCTGGATCTACGCATACAATTAGGGCTGTACTTGGCGGTTCTGCGACGCCCCCCTCACCTTTCACTTCCAGCAGCATAATATGTACATTCTCCGAAGCCAGAACGGTTGGAAGTAGTCTCGACTTGATCCATTTGACTTGTCGAGTTGCATATTGCCGAGTTGCTACCTTCATGCGCTCAACACCACGACCAAATTCCAGCTGAGGTCTGCTGGGATCTGCGAAATATTCCTCGAATTCCTTGTACCCTATCAATGACATGAGACATGCTTATCGAATATGAAAATTGAGCACACCTCACCAATAGCCTGGTTTAAGCCAACCATTTCGATCTTCCCGTTGGCAGCCGATGCTGCCTGTCTCATCTCCTCGATTTCCTCTCTCAAACCTAAATAATGTCAGACAAACAAGTTGACGATGGTAACACTGGGAGCCAACCAGATTCAACCATCTTGTCGATTCGCGAGTCCAGCATTGGGTTCAAGACGCTTGGATCCATGTAAAGCCAGAACATCAACGTCGGGTATCTGCACATGTGTTAGGCAAGGTCCGGGCTCAAAACGGATTGTTTGCCACCTTGATATTGGGTCCAGTTGAGCCTTGTAGGCCTCCTCGACAGTCATGTTTGACTCCCGGACTATGTTTATACTTCGCAACACTTTCCTTGTGTCTTTCCAATGCCATCGAGAAGCTGTCGTAGGGTCCAGATGCGTGAGCAAGGTATGTAGTTGGAACGAGGTGTCTTCGTCCACATCGTCTGCTCGTGTGGGGAGGTTATCGAAAATCTGTTGAAGAGAAGGCGCAAGTCCAGAGATAGTGGACGTGGAGGGCTGAGGCCGGGAGGGCGTTACAGGTTCATCTACTGCTAGGGAGGCAAGTCGGTTGGCGAACAGCAAGTGTTGCAGCCAGTACGAGGTTCCCCCTACTACAACCGGCAACTTGTGAGTCTCATGCGCGCTATTAATCTTAAATATATGAGAGTGTGCCGATATTGTAGTACCACCATGTATTCACCTCGGATATCGCGTCAGACACCCACTCGGTGACTATATAGTCTTCTTGAAGATCCCGAAAGTCAAAGAGCGTGTGCTCAACTCCGTTCATTTCGGATGGAGTAATTTTGTTGGTAACAAGGTTGAGTCCTTTATAGGTCTGCATGGCATCTGCGTTTATTATCTTCGAGTTCGTCCAAGGCGCGCTAGTTTGAAGCAATTTATCTCGGACAGAGCTAGCCAACTCGACTGACAGTCGAGATTTCCCCACGCCAGTACTGCCTACCACAGCGATCAAAGGTCGAGGTTCAAACATCTTGACACAAGTCTGCGATAGAGGCCTAGCAAGTGGAAGAGCAGCTCGCGAAACAAGCATCCAAAAATATCATAGCAGTAGCACTCTAGGATCCGTATCCCAGACCAGAGCCTAAGTAGCCGAACAAGTATATAAAACTCTGGAACAAGTTGACAGTTCATCCGCCACGATCAATTTGGTCAGCATGGCCCATGGAATTAGGCGCCAGGCTGTGGGAGCCAGCCGGGCGCGATTATTTATCGGCGCTACTAGTGGTTCTACCAGTACATTATTAGACGACATAATAGGGAACCCTCCATGAAAGCCTAAACATCCACGGTTACACGGATTTAAAGCTTGGGCCTGGCCTGAGTGCTCCGCTTGATCATATCTGCCGCCTGTTCGTATCGTCAATGTTTGGATCTGTCCATACTTGTCGCGTTGGGACTTCTCACCTTTTCCCCCAACGCATAAAGGGTAGCCTGAGGATGTGACGACATACTCAGCGGGAAGATACTCGCATCAGCAACCCTTCATTAAAAAGTTAGACACTTGACACGAGTTAAGACAACTATACGTGCCTTAAATTTCGAACACCGTACACCTGCAGCCACTCCAAGATAAGCATACAATCCCATCATAGTTGAATATACTCACTCTGAGCTCCAAGTCTACAACCCCACCATCCTCACGAGGTAACATAGAAGCAGTTCCAACGGGGTGGTGCGCGCTTTCGAGTAGCTTCCGCGCGTACCTCTCCAAATTTGCCTCATCCAATTGATCCGGCTTGGGGTCGACGGGTTTGGAGATAAAAGACGAAAGCGGTTCTGTGTTCGCGAGCTTTTGGACATATTTTAAGCCTTGTACCATCAGTTCTAGGTCGATTCGGTTGCTGTAGTAGCGAGGATCCACGGCGGGCAGTTGAAGAGGGTCGGGCGACGATATATGCTAGTTCGACACTAGGCGTAAGTAGGTGCTAATGTGGCCTATGAAGCGCAACATACCACGCTACCGCGAGAGAACGGTTGCATTATGACACTGAGAAGCGACACATACCGGCCATCCTCCTTGGGTTTACTAGCGTTGAATGTACAAAACTCTGGTACATGCATGATCCTGGCGAGTTGCACCTGCATAAGCACGTAGCATAGAATGTAGTGCTCTCGACTTACTCAAGTTGCCCACGGTTAGGATCTTTGAACCACCTCTGCTGGATTTCCAGCAGTTTGCGCAGACCAGAGGACGATGCACGATCCGAAAGTTCCTGGATCAACAAAGCTGCTTTCTCGACGAGCCACGGGGAGACAAAAAATTGAAGCGAGAGCATAGAAAAAGCCGAATGAATTGACGCATATATCCCTCCTCCATCGCGTTTACTGGATTCTAACATTAGTCCTCAGGCTGCATAATACCAAATGGCATCCTCACTATCTTTCCAACTCGCGGGCAGCAAACTCCGCGTTGCGAACTAGGTCACCCGTTATCGTCGTGCCGTCTTTTAGTTCGAAACTCGAAGGAACTAGGAGGTGATCCTATTTCAAGGCAACTTGATAAACCCGGTATCTCCCGCAGGGGAATCACACTTGCCTGAAAGTTCTCGCCTGCAAAGAAATTGGGTACATCAAGCTAGACCCGTGACTGCCAAATGCTCAGAACGGCTTACCAACTCCGGGAAGATCTACCACCGGCGTCACACCCAAAGCTCGAAGGCGTTTGCAACATCCGATACCTGACATACATTAACGTAACTCCATAGGACGATGTGAGTTGGAGATGTATACCTGATCTCTCCAATATCCCAGGACTGAGGTGCGTGCCTAAGGTGGTGTTCCAGTATGTATCAACTGTTCTGGACATCGGACATACCTGCGCTCACCATCACCTCTTGAGCGGCAAACACCTGATGTAGGGTCGATGAATGGATAAATTCCACGCCTCTCGCCTCGTACACAGTCCCGGCCGACTGACGCAGCAAAACACGGTCCGCATGGGCTTTCAGCAGCACATGTAGGTTGGGGCGATTGGCATTTGATTCAAAGTAGGCCGTTGTAACACAGCTCCTCTGAGAAGTTTTTGGATCTACTGTTGCGGTTACCTAAACGATTATTAGACCAATGTGAACGCTTCAGTGCCTACACGTACAGTGAAGGACCCTATGTTATAACCGGCATTCTATATAAGCAGTCAGATCAGTCAAACATAAGGTTCGAGTATTTCCCGACTCAACTCACCGCTCGAGGGTTTGCCCGTAGTCCGAGTCTCTCAAGACTCTTGAGAAAAGGGATATGGGTGTCCCCCAACCACGGAACGAAGGATCGTTGCAATGGACCCTTGGTCCCGCTGAGGTCAGGTTCAAACGTCGCAGCGTTTTCAGCAGCCCACGTGTCGTTGTGTGGAGGGTGCAACGTTTCAGACTTGCGGAAATACGGTATCCAGTCTTTCCAGCCCCATCCAGGGTTCCCAAGTTCCTGCAGCGCTATGTAAAATGAGAGGTAAGACACTGCAAAGCAAACGGCCGAAGGGGTATACCATCATAGTCCTCCCGAGTACCTCTACGAACCCAATGAGCATGGGGGTAACGCAATTGAGATTGCGCGAACACGTACCTGAACCACGTCATACTGTTGATGATTGATGTACCACCCAAGGTTTTCCCTCTGGGCAACGGTATCCTTCGACCGTCGACGGATGCTTGGGGTACAGTTTCCAACATCCAGTCAAATTCTGGGTCCCCGAGTGTCTTTCCAAAGTACGCTAGACATGTTGTTCAGGAGTAATGCAGAAAATAACATGCTTGTACTCACCTGGGATTTTTACCCGGTCATCGTCGACAGCATAATCTCCTGCTTCCAATACCGCGACATGGACATTTGGATCCTCGGACAGCCTGATGGATTAACAACCGCAGGCGATACACGTTTAAACCTACCTAGTGGCAATGACCAGCCCTACTACGCCGCCACCTGAAGAGTTGAACGTTGAGTATGTATCTGGCGCAGCAATCAGTCGATGAGCTTACCAATAACGATATAGTCATATGTTCTCGAAGTGAAGGCTATGGGATCTCTATAGATCATCTTATGAGCTCGAAGGGTGAAGGTGGTAGGTGGGTTCCAAAGACATTTTCTGCTGTTTATCGGCTCGCTTATTTCAACCCCGATCGACCGCAAACAGAGGCAAACTAGGAGTTTCCCGATACGGATGCATCCGCCATCGCATGATACACATGGAGGATCGGCCTCACATCGGCCTCGTCGATGGTCTGAATGAAGATCAATCGTCTCGTGGCTATTCACGTCATAGTGCCTTGGGTTAAGCAACACGCCAATCAGATTTAATTCCCAGATTTGGAAATAGCCTTGTTGACTGGGCTCTTTGGGACTCCGGTTTTAACCCATTCCTCCAGATTGTCTGAACGCGAATTTAGAACTATAACATCTCAAAAATTTGGAGACCTACCCAAACATTCAAGATCGACGTCACGAAGTGCTCGTTTGACACTGCTCCCCCAATGCTGCCCGTCATTCAGGTCAGACCAGCACATTCAGGTTATATAGGCTTACTGGAAACAACGTCGCTCTTTCTGATTGCATCAGGTATGGATGAACGTCGGGCTCGTTCTCAAACACATCGAGCCCTACTCCAGCGATTTGCCCGCCTTTCATCGCCCGTACAAGTGCTTCTTCATCGATCACTGCAGAACCACAGCTCTTTTGCAAATAAACCGACGTAGAACAACAAAAGCACATACCTTGACCTCGACTGGTGTTCACGACATATGACCCCTTCTTCATTGACGCAAACTGCGCATCCGACAGCAAATGTCTGGTTTCTTTGCGACTCAAATAATCATCGAAAGGCTTTGTAACGAGCAAATGGCATCATACCTGGCGTGTACGGGCAGTGTAGCGTTACGAGGTCCGATTCAGCCAGGAGCTCGTCAATTGTTTTATAAATGGCACCGTTTTCAGCTTTGTTGGATCAATACTTCAGCACGCATACATGGTACTGGGCGGTTACGAACCTGATGGAGGAAGCCGGTGCCTGTTGTTGTATATGATCTTTCCAACGCCTAGCGCTTGTAGCCTCTTCTGTACCAACTGTAAAGAGAGTTAATTGGGTAGTGCAGGAGATAGTATGGACCACTCACCTGTCCGATGTGTCCATTCCCAATAATCCCTGGAACGTAGTTCAAGCTTGCATGTGTGGATGGTAGGATTTCATGTGCGTGACCTTGGGCTTACCAATAGTCATATCTCGGATATCATCAGTAAACTCGAGCCCCGTCCTCCAGTTCCCTCTTCGGAGAGTCATCTCCGCATGGGTAGTCGCTCGGACAGTCTGGAGAATAAGCATAAGAGCGGTCATAGCAGTTGGCCTATCGTAGAGTGAGTTAACAGTGAACGAGGAGAGGCAAGTAGCATGGGTACTCTGCAACAGCAACTGGCGTATTAGCCAGGTATGCGCCAATTCGAGTCAGATAATCCACGTCGACATGATCATAGCCTGCGCTAGTTATGACCACAAGCTTGAGATTCTCAGCAAAAGGCCCAAAAAAGTCTTTGTTCCATGTCCCGAACTGCCAGAATCCTGGAAAGAACAGTAGTGCTTCATAAGGTCGCTCGGCAGCTAATTTATGGAGGCGCGATAACACGTCTTCGCGGGTGGTAGGCTCGACGTACTGCAGAGAGGGATGCGCGTTATTAAACAAGGGTTATGAACAAATCACTCACAGCAAAGTGACGACGATCCTCCAGCACCTTTAGCTTTTCTTTCCCGTGAAGTTTGTCCATGTTCGCGAGGATCACTACACCTCGACGTAGTGAATTAACTATTTTGGACATTCTACGGTATCCAAAGAGGGTAATAGGGTGATGCTTAAAGGGGCAAATAAATGGTGGTTGTTCGATAAGTCAATTGGCTGCGATTGGTGTGCGTCCGATCGGTCACGTGCGTGTCAGCCACTTCACGAGTCGCACATCGACGTTCTTAGGGTACAGTTTTTAATGAGATGTTTGGAAACGGTTTCGAAACCAGGTTTACAAACCGGTTTACAAAGGGTTTCGAAACACAGATGGGCAGGTGACCTAGCGATGTCATCGCTGTGGGGCCTCTCTAGACTTAACTACACCCAGGCACATTTTATATGCGTGGAGCGGGAGATGTGGGCGAAGCCTGATAACGCAGCGGCTACGTGCTACGTTGCGTTTTGCAGCACTCTGCGTTCGAGGCCCATGCTCGAGGCGCCTTTTTGCAGCCAGCGGCGTTTGCCGGAGGTCCCGTGATCTACGTTTCCAAACGGTTTGGAAACCTGGGCCTGTTTCGAAACGCGGTTTACAAACCCGAATCGCATTAAAAACTGTACCCTAGACGTTCTCCCACTTCACCCACAGTCCCCACTTCTACGAGGCTGCTGATAACCCAATATGGCCAATACCACGGTCAAAGGAGCGCTTCACAT
>WSLM01000259.1:11352-21707 GCA_019677335.1 Ceratobasidium sp. UAMH 11750 | reverse complement strand
CATACCTGGAGACCCATGGTATATGGTTTTTGGCTATTTTGAACACTCCTGTGGCCTCAAAAACCCCTAAATTCCACCCTGGATGTCCATATCAGGCATTAAGCATCAAAAAAGGCAGCCCAGGGGTACTTTTTCTTGATTTCCCCCCCTAAAACAGCTCCGAATCTTCTGAAAGTTGACACATAGCCTGCCTGCAGTAGGGCGCACCTGTTGCACACAGGGGAGCGACATTTGCACGGTGGGATTCACTAGTGCATGTGGTGCTTTCAGGGGCTCCCCCCTGTATTTCTGCTATAGCTCTGTGGGAACTGGTCCAGCAGACCTATGATCATGCTCATTGGATTCAACTCATTAATGCGCATCCAAAGATATATATATGTTTGGGTTTGCAATCATTCTAGCAAGAGATAGTATTGCATGGGCCAGGTTAAACTTTCCTTGAAAGTATTTGGCCTGCGCTTTCCCCTAATTCAATTTTTACATACATGTATAGTATATGGTTGGAAAGCTGTGAATTTTGCACATTCAATGGTGCACTTTGCTAAGGATTGTGGTGCCTTTTAAACGCCGGAATGTGCCGGAATTGGGCGCTTCATATGCTGGATTCCTGCAGTTACCGGGCCGGATTCCAGGGCATTTTGGCCATTCCTGCACCTGCACCTGCTGCCTGCAGCAGGTAAAATGCTGGAAAAATTCCTGCGGAATGACCAGAATTCCTGCAGCCGGATTCCTGCACAATAGCACTGCCCTGGCTTCCCAATTGAGTACCAAATTTAGTCAACTAGAGACATGGAAACAACAGACACTTAAAACTGAAAGTTCATTCCAATTGAATCTGTTATGTGCTTGTGTGTTGTCATATGGCTTGGTATCAACCAATGGGAGCATGTTCTACAGGATCTCAAGGGTCTGGAACGATTTAATAAGTGGCCTCAACCCTCTGGGCTAAGCTGGAAGGAGACAAGGCAGACTGTGCTTGTGTTGGTGCAAGGGGGCTACAATACATGCCAGGGTAATTGGAAATAAAGGAGAAACAGCTGAGTCCAGTATTACAATGGTTGAGCTTACTGTGTAAGTCTTTTTGAAGGGGTGGAGGCATGCATCACCCTATCAACATAGTGGTTCACATAAACGTTACTCTCTGAATCAGAGCTCTCCACTTCTGCCCCATTGTAAGTTTCATGATGCTTCTGCTTTTTTCCAACTACCATTTGGTTGTTCATTAGTTCATTTGCTTTCAATATTCAAATGTACTTCACATTGACTCACTTTGTTTTCCCATCACCATAGTTGGTCCTGCCAAATACCAATCAGAGACCTTTTGGCCGATGGAAATGAACCTTTCTATTGTATCTTCTCTCATCAGATACCACTCCAATGGTTCAATAGCATAGCTCCTTTCTGCTGTCTTTGTCTGGTGGCCTGCTTGTGTATCATAATCATCATCTTCATCTCCCAGTTTGGGAAGTGGTGTTTTGATTTGGAAGTATCAGTGCATGATTAGGATTGTGAGATGTCACCAGTCCACAACTCCCAGAGGTACACCCACTACCTCCTCTGTCCAAGCTTGCAGCACCTGACTGAGTTGGCTGGAGCTCAAGATATCACCACCACTTTGACCAACAAAATATTGCAGCAGGTGATAGTAGACCGCCTTGTTGGTTCTGCTCAGTTTGTATGCCATGGCAGCAGCAGCAGGTTGAACTATCACATTTGATACCAGAATCAAGTCATTCAGTTCCTCTGGCAACCCATGCAGGATAATTCAATCCTTTGATGAAATGCTGATGACCTTGCTAGCACATACCGGGAAGAAGAAGTGGCCATCAAACCAGTATGGGTGCCTGATTCTGTTTGCAGTGTGAGCATTGCAAGCAGTTCTTGTTATGACCCGCTAGTTCTCTTGATCTAGTGGCTAACGGTGGCTCTCTATACTGTTTACTGTCTGTAGTCATTTGGTATTTATTGTGTATTTATTGTGTGCTATGTACTATGTACTAGTTGGTCTTGGTGTGGTGGACAAGATAAAGTGAACTGAGGGACTCAGTCCACTTTTCCATTACTTATATACCACTGTGGTTGCGATGAGTCATGCTTGCTCCACAGTCCACAGCAATAACAAAGTCACGTGTAGCATCAATGGCCTATTAGGTGTCACTAAGACGGTCACATGTGTCTGTTTATTAGTCACATGTACTCACTACTCAGGTTATTCACAGCTCCAAATCGTATAAGAGCCACATGAGGTACGAGGGTCATGTGACAGCTTAGTCAGGTCGGGAGTTGGGATAGCATTACATGGGAGAGATATTGCAAGCCTGACTTGCGTAAGTGCTGTTAACCACCATAAGTGCCAAAGTCATGTGACACATAAGGTGCTTCAAATGACTTCAGAGAAAATACGTTAATTATCTAATTAATGCTCTCTACTTAGTAACGCTAAGTTCCAGCTACACTCAATGCTTAGTCATCATGCACGTGGGTCATGACAGTTCTGCCCCATGAGCCAGTTGTCTACCTAGAATGTGCATAACTAAAGTGAGAATTTCAACAAATCTATCCCATTCTTGAAGCCAGGCTTGCTGCTTGTCCTGAGACATGATTGGGCTATCAGTTTTAAGCCCATATCTGCTGTGCAAAAAAATTGTTCTGCCTTTTTGTGAAAAATGAAGGCCTTGAGTAAAGAGTGGTCCATTCCTGTGAAGTAATCCTGGTTTGAAAGTTCAGAGACCACAGAATGACCCTCAATTGTGTTTGATAAATTGACTGCTAGCTTGTCTCCAGGTTTCCAAGACCAACCCAGATTATCAAGTGGAATACCAAAGAGCAGGTCTTCAAACAGGAGATATCAGAAATCAGCCAAGAGTTGATGAAGCATAAGCTTCAAATCATTAATCCGGATGGGTTTACCTTTCAGAATGGCTTTCTGGGCATCTTTGTCTGCCCACAGATCATTTACCAGGCTGGTAGACATCCAGGCATAGGACCAAACCACTACCTTCAGAGACTGGATCCCTCCATAGGGCAATATATGATCTGAGTGGAGGTAACAAGCCTGTGTGTTATCAAAGATCAGATTCAGATCATCTAGGAAGAACAGAAATCCTTCTGGAATGCATAGCCACAGGTCATGTGACCTAGCTCCACCATCATCTTGATAAGGCCCACAAGAGTTCTTCAATAAATAAAGTTCTCTGAGTGGCTGGAGACACACCCCTGGTGCCTCCCAATAGTTTAAAGAGACTATTGATAGCATTCACTAGCTAATGAGTGTGTGCACATTAGGTTAAGTCAAGTTGTTGATGTTGGTTGGGTGCCTTGGTTGGGTTGCTCAGGCTAGCTTGTTCAATGGGTTGTGAGAGTGTGAGCCAGGTTTTGCATGTGTCACTCTGGATTGTAAAACAGGGGGCAAGGCATGAGGTGTGTGGTTGGCTTTTCAGTTGGGTGGTTCAGCTGTTTCATGGGGTTGCCCCTGCTGGGCAAAAATTGTTGTGGGAGATTGCACTATGCTGTTTTTTTTAGGTCTTATGTATTTAATGTTGAGTCAAGGAACACCTTATCATGTGACACCTCTTACATAAGCACTTATAAATACAAATGAAGGAATGATGAATGACCAAGGCAAGATGTGTGATGGAGAGTATGTGAGTGCTAAACAACCCATATATGGGCAAACAAACTTATTGCAGAAACACAGACTCAATATCACTAAACATCCAAATTGGGAACCCGGTCTTAATCAAACTCCTTCAGGGTGTGTACCTGGGTGCTGTGCAAGGGGATTATGTGATTGTGTCAGATGTTGGCAGCCTGTTCCCTTCTGGGTCCAGACATCTTTGGCACAAGTGCCTCAGAAGCTCCTGCCTTTTGTGGCAGGAAGGCCTGTGACCTGCTGTTTGGTCATAGTTGGGGGGCCCAATCCCTCTCAAGATGTAAGCAGAGACTGAAATCCAAAAATCAACAAACATTCTGGAGTTTGAACCAAGACCCATGCATGGAAATCATGACCACAACTGTTGAGCCACCCAGGCCCTGCTGCTTTGTGGGCACTAAGCAAGGTGTGTGCACTGTGGTGCACCCAGTACACCATACTGAACATGGTTGCTCAGCCAGGTCTCTGCAAGTGCAAAGTAAAGCACCTGTGCACTGTGGTGCACCTGGTGTGCCAACCTGGTGGGCAGTTGCAATCCACCCATGAGGTACTAGTCTAGGGTTGGGTACATGGTAAAGCACCTGGCATGTTGTTACAATGACAGCAATGGCCTGTTCACCTGGCTGTAATATTTGAGAATGGACTTGGTTAGTTGGTTCGTTGGTTGGTTGCCATGCCACTTGTGCACCAAGTGCACCAGATCAATTGCCCCAGTTTATCTTGCTCCTCTGCACAACTCTCAGGCCAATGTATGGTGCGGACCTTGGTGCACCTGGTGTGCCAACTTGCATGCTGACTGTTTGCTGTGCCATTTCATGATCCCCCAATTCTCCTGCGCTCCATGGCACACAAAGTGCACCAGGTCAATCTCTGTGTACCTTTGCACACTGGATTGCCTTGTGCTCTAAGATGCACATGTAGCAACTGATGGGTGCTCACAATGCCTGGTGTGGTGTCCTCCATGGTGCACCAGGTGTGCTGTAATGCATATTAACCAGTACACCAGATATCCAGGTGTACTTTTGCAGTGCCTGGTTGGTAAGGTGCATGTGGATACACTGTGACATGAGTGTCACAACAGGACCCCAAATGCTGTATGTAACCAGCCCTGATGACAGGGGCACCATAGCCACTATCACCAGCAGAGCTGGTCTCACCAGCACAGCCATCACCAGCAGCACTGCCACCACCATCAGCACAGCTGCTACCACCAGCACAGCCACTGCCCCTGCACAGCCATTGTCAGCATAGCCACCAGATGCAACATGCAACATGCAACACAACTAGCTTCTTGGGCAACCTTGGGGCCAGTAGGAGGGTAGTAGGTAGGAGGGTAGGTAGGTGGGTAGGTAGTAGGATAAATGCCAGCAAAAAAAACACTTACCTAGCTCCTGCCTAGATTCCTCTAATAATCTAACCTAACTAAACAGTCTTGCATTGGTCTACACATCATACAGTTTCAATTGCTGCATGTTCACTTTTTATGGTTCTCCATTCCAGATTGAATCTAAGGCAAAACCAAGGAAGCAAGAAGCTTTCAAGAACATTTTGCCTGAAATGGCCCTTAGGGTCTTCAAGCCAGAGAGACCATTGTAAGACACCTGACTCCATGTTGGCAATGGGATATTTCGGTCCAGAACATTGCAGTTTATGGCTGGAGTGAGGTTAGTGAAGGGGGGGTTGACCTTATTTGCACAGCTGATGGAGGAACCAATGTCATTAGTTGGAGGGACAAGTTGGCTGAATGCTGCCAGTGCATGCCCTACCCAAGCCTGGAACCTGGTTAGATAATATGTTCACACCACTTCAATAACTCACTCTCATGTCTGCTTCCAGGTACCCTGGTATGTATATATGAACTCAATATACCTGTCTTTTGAGTTGTCAATTGCCATGAAAGGACCTTGTCTCAGCCTTGATGAATCCATTTATGGCCATTAAAAGGAACCCCCATTCTTGATTTGTGGTTGGATGCCCTTGTTGTGAACTGCCTGCAAGAAATCATGGAGATGGCAGTCTGCAAGAATAACTAAACTGAGGTCAATAAACAGGCAAGTAATAGGTATTTCAACTGGCTCTGGTTGTCAAAAGCCATTTTCAGCTGTCAGGTGTTATGATTATACCAATGCCTCATCTTCTCAGGCTTTTGTGGCCTCCAGCTCCACTGGGTGACAGCGACCAGTGTGGTGGTGATGCACCTGACTTGCCATGCTGAATGCTCAGCAAGGTAGGCAGAGCAAACACATTTGTCATATGGAAAGGCCACATGATGAAGTACCTCATCCTGCCTCAGAGTAATCTAGTATGAGTAAGTGCTATTCAACATGGGGGCCATCAAGCACCTACTAATTTACACTTGTTGCACATACCCAATTTCCGCAGCCAACACTGTAATGTATTTATACCAGTGGTATCAGAGGCCCTGATGAGGTAGCTAGGCCAAAATAGCAGAATCATAGCAGTGACCAAAATTTCTGACATTGTGGGATAGAATAGATAAAACAGGTGATGGCTGATCTTGGGAAAGCTGAGCCTCATGAGCTGACATGGCCTTGATCAAGTGTAGTAACGAAGGTAAAAACACTACAATCAGCAATTCTATGATTGTTCAAAGCATGCAGTGCTCAGTCAGCTTGGTGCTGTTTTGTCCCAATACCAAACTTTGGAGCTGGATATTTGAGCTTGCTTTGTGCAAATTCACTGAGTGAGTGATGTGTTGAGCTTAGTATTGCTGATATGTTTAACAGATGCTTAGCATGTGACATTTGTGCTTAGTCATCATGCCTTGCCTATCTGTTTTTTGCTTGCAAGTTAGTCAATTACGTCCTGTTCTTGATCAACTATCTGTTAGTTGTTGAGCAGGATTTTCTGGATCTTCCTTGAGATCAGCTGTAGATACCTCCCAGCAAGATTTTGCTTGTGGTGGTATCAACACTTGATTCCAAGAGAATGCAAGCTGTGGTGTAATACAGAAGCATGGTTCTGGACTGGGCTAAGTGAGCATTTGATCATGCCAGTAATCTCATGGCACATGCCATATTTTGACTGTCCCAGCAATCTGTCCTTTGTTGGAGTTTGTGATAAATGGACATGGCAGACATTACAGCTTTTGAAGTCCAACACCATGAACAGGATAGTAGGTTCATGGTTTGTGTGATCCTCACTACATTTGCTAACCATGGGTCCAAGTGGAGCTAGTGATTCTTTGATATGTCTAGCATGTGATATATGTCAATGTCCATATCAGTCTTTCCTGTGTCGTGTTCTCTTGCATAGGAGTCAACTCACACATTCTTCTCTACACTCCACAAACATATTCTCATTCATACATTCATTGCAACTCATTCATACCATCCCTTGTAATATATTCACTATACATCTCTGTCCCATCCACCTAGCCTTGCGGTGTCCCAACCCCAATTCAGATGGCAGTGTGGTGCAGTGTATTATTGCCCATCTTATGCTGTGGACACTATATATTGACTATTTTGCATAGATCCTTTCTACAACACAACCTCTCACTCTTTGCTTAGCTCATATTCCTGAATGACTTGTGGTTTTAAAAATTACAGTCAAGGTTTCACTTGTAAAATGATGCACATCAATCCTTTGATAAATTGACCTCACCATTTTGTCTTGGTCAAACCCTCCATGTAAGTGCAACATGATCTCTGATGAATATTATGTTCAGCTTTCTCATGTTCACTTGACCATTACCATGACTGCTCCAGCCATGTGACCTTAAGGATGAGCACACTTTCATCTACCTGTGCATAACAACCAGCCATCACTACTGAATGAATATTTTCACCAAGTCAAAAATCTGTACCCCAAGGTACTTACAAATGAAACACCACATTTAGACCTGCTGCTTGATGCAATGCACAACCTGCTCAACCTGGATGTGCTCAAGCTCGAGCATTCAGCACTTGAGCCATGTTTTGAGCAGAATTGGTGTTTAATCAGGCTGTGGAAAGTGAGGGTACTCCTCACATATTTCCACTGCACCAGTGGTGCTTGAAGTCAAGTGTCATGTTCTGTCAGATGTACCATGTGTGATAGCTGAGGTCAATCATCATTGTTGAGACAGAAAGTAGATACATGCTGTCTGGCATGTGATACTGTTTTTGGAATCTCTAGTCAAGTGTGCGTTAACAAGACTGATTGTGTGTCATGTGTGCCATGTCTAAAGACCTGTACACATAGCAATGTTGTGAAATGACTGAAGTTGTGCACTGCAGTTGTTTCATGCTGCACGTATCTGCTAGCTGTTCAGGAGAGCGAATTGAGGCATGGAGCATATGGGGGACATGATGCAGGTGTGACCAGTAGCGGACATGGAAACCAGAGCAGGTGCCGGGACATATGAAAACACTGCAGAAAGATTCGCCAAGCATAACAGTGTGGGAAGTATGTGCACTGATGCATAAGTAGTGCATGTGCAAGGAGTTCATACATTATTCAGGGCATGTGGGTTCATGACAGAGTTGGGGTCCATCTCAAGGGAAATGAAGAGGCAGGAATTCATCCTTGCTGCCTTTGGATGAGGACCAGGCATTGTGGTCACCTCCAATTTGCTTGTTAACTATACATGGTCAGTTCAATGTGGGTATACCAAAGTTGTGGTTGCCCACCCATCTGGCCCCTGGCAGTAACCACCTTGCAAGCCATGCTGCCCATCCTTGATGTGTGAAGACCAGTAGAGTGGCCCTGCAAAAATGTTAGCATAGCAAACTGCTAAAGGGGCAAATATAATTTAGCAATTCCCTGGGGTTGGGACTTGTGGTGGGGGAGGCAAGCTGTAATTTTCATCACCAGAGCCTTTGAGCAAACGCCAGGGTTGAACAGCCTTGAACTGACAGCCAGGTTCTAACAGTTAACTTGGACAAAAAAGCCACTTGCCTGTTTGAGAAGATGCTCATCACAGGTGCATGCTTGAAGTGTTTCTTGCCCCCACCGTTTTTTTGCGATGAAAGAGAGGGAGATGGTGGAGATGACAGTAGAAGGCTGAGTCAAAGGAGTGTTGTGCAACAAATCGTTTTTGATTCACCATAATGTGTATGTTGTGTTGCCGAGCCATCCACTCACGTGATTGATGATTGCCACATGCTACACCCAGCCAAGGAGGTAGGATTCATGATTGAGATGGCCGATGGATGATGAATGTTCTCTGAATCAAGGTGTGGTGGATGGATATAGATCATTGCCCTTGAGATGACTGTGAAGAACCATTGGATATCTGAGTGTGGGAGAGCACATGAGTATTTAAATAATAGAAAGGTGCCATGTACCTGTGGCACACATCGGAGTTGAATGATGTTCTTTCATAGCATCTGGTGGCAACAACTAGGTAATGGAGTGATGATTTGTCTCAGGTGAGTACAGGGGATGAAGGGATTAGGACACACACACAGTGAAACCATGTGGGCCAACATGGATGATGGAGCACCTGGTGTGCCATGGAGGGAGCATATTCATCAACAGAACAGTACATAAAGAATATACACACAGTTGCAGGTGAATCACACAGGTCAATGTGCACATGGTGGTGCACTTGGTGCACCACAGAGGAGGGAGCAGGTGAAGCTACAAAATGCCACAGGAGGCATATGCACACATTGTGATTACATAGGTCAACATGCACATGGCGCACATGGTGCACTGCAGAGGAGAGCATCAGTAGTTCTATGAGATGGCACGGAGGGACTATGCACATGGCTAAATACATTGGGATACTTTCAATGTGTATGATGGGGTTGCACTGTGTCAATTGTTTTCTACCTGTTCAATATGTAGCATGAAATAATTGCACCAGAATATCTGCCCTTCAAATAATTCCAGTGCAAGATTTACACTATGGCCATCATGCAAGGTATCACTGCAAGGGCTGAACATATGAATCAATCATATTGTACAATGTCCTGAATCCTTGGCTTGGGGCAGGGTTTACAGACAAGTTCCAAAGGATCTGGGCTCAAGATTTCTGATTCAGGTGCAGAATGTATCCAAGACCTCTCTTGTAGTGGCCTTGATTCTAGAACTGTCAGTTGAGCAGATGATCCCCAGAGCTCAGGGGGCCCACAATTTTGTTGTACAGGCCATCAAAGTGATTCCAGAGAGCCGTCATGTAGTGTTAAAGGTAGACGGGGAACTTCTGGGGGTGAGCATGGAACCTATCCCACAAAACAGCAGCCTTCTTGTTTACACTTTCTTCAATTTGAAAAACTTTGTTCAGTGTATATTTGTTTAAGAAAGTGTTCATCCCTTCCCAACTACCCCCTAGGGTGACATGAAAAATGTAGAGTGCCATCATCAAAGAAAACTTGAGTAGTGCCTGTATGCTGCAAGGCGGTCAAAGGCGTAGGCTGAACTCTGAGCCCTGGCTGCCAAATACATTTGCTTGATCCTCACTGTTTCTATAATTAAGGGCTCAACCTATGCCCACTCCTAGTGAGCTGGCCACAATTTACATTCCTCATATACCTGAATCCAGGCAAGGCTGCCTACCTCAACATCAGATCTGCATTGGCTGGACTGGATAAGGGCTCATCTGCCACCCCGGACTCTGGCTGTTTGGTTCCCTAACCTGCCCACATGCCAGCAGTTAGTGTGAATCAAGCACTGTTTCCAAGAGCTGCATGGCTATGAATATGGCCGCCCGCCCGGCGGGGGCGCGCGGGGGGGGGCGGGGCGGTCGGGGGGG
>WSLM01000259.1:0-11342 GCA_019677335.1 Ceratobasidium sp. UAMH 11750 | reverse complement strand
ATAGGGGCCCACTCCCACCCCGGACCTGGGCGTTTTTTTTCCCAAAACTTCCCCACTGCCCCCCTTTTTGGTGAACAAACCCCGGTTTACAACTCGTCTCTTGGTTTTTAAACCCCCCCCCCCCCCCCAATCTGCCACTCCGGTTCTCTGAACATCCACTTATCTCAGACCAACTGTGATGGCTCCTAAGGCACCTACTCAACTGCTTGCATACGTCAGCAACAAACACTCCAGCCCTTGGCGCATTCCCAACTACATCCAACAGAATATCTGCATGCCTGGAAATCTGGTCCACTACACATATCCCCTAGCCCCTTTGCAAGAGGCCATTTTATCGAGTAGAAGCTTGTTGAAGCACTCCATGGAACAAGTACAAGGCCTTCATCTATTCACATCATAGGTACACTGTGCCTACTTGAGTATTGTATAACATTTTCCTTTAGTTCTAGAGGCCCCTGAGCAGAGCGTGCTCTTTGCACTAAGGTTGTTGGCTCAAAGAACTGGGTTGCAACACCACTGTCAAAGCCTACAGCTGAGTTTTCTTACCCACCTGAGCTCTGGTTCCTAGTAGGTTAAACCACTCTCCTTTGATGATTCATCTTGCTCATAGAAACTGAGCATTGCCATCTCAATTGTCAGCCTGGCTTCTGCATGTGCTGCCTCGGTGGCCAGTGTGGAACCCTTGACTTCGACCTTCTCCTATGTTCCGGTGGACAGTAACATGGCCAACTTGTCTGACCACAGCTCCAACCTGACCAACCAGTCAGCTAATGCCACACAAACATCTGTTGACGAGGCTGAAGTGGTGCAACCCATTGCCAGGCCAGCTGGAACCAGTGACCATGCTAAGGATCAGGTAAGGTGTTTTGTCCTTGCACTGCCTCTTGTTAACATTCAAGCATCAGAACAATCTCATTTGCCTCTACCGGCTTTCCTCCCCGTTTCAGCTGATCTTGTTGATCAAGGTGTCTGGGGGTGGTGAACCCGATGCTCTCCTTGATCATGAAAACCTTCCTTGAAGTTGGCCTGTTACAGGTTGTGTGATTATTTAGATTGAAACTTAAGCGCTGGGGGAGCACACAGTTATGGATGGAGGTGCTTGTGGAAGGATTTAGGCTCTGGGTGTATGCAGTGAAGCTGAGAGTGGATCTGTGAATTACCAGTTGATGGAGTTAATCCAAGTGATCTCTTGGAGATGTATGCTATAAGATTCCTAGAACCATTTACCTGGAATAGGAGCAGACAGGGCCAGAGGTCATAGTATATATAGTTGTGAGCCTTGTCAGAGGTGAATGTAGCCTATACCGGGTGTATATACATTGATCTAGAACTAATCACATGGTTAGCACATCTCTTCAGGGGACTGGTAACAATGGCAGTCACACTAGTAGAACCACTGAAGTATATCAGAGCATGTTTCCACAGCTTAGGTCTTATCGATTGACTAATCTTACAGTGCTGATTACCGACTTATCAACCGAGGTAGCCATAAGGGCTTAATCAAGGCATGTGATTAAAAGATGGAGATATAAAAGTAAGATGAATACAAAGGGCAACCAACAGGGCCTGACAATGCTCTACAAAATTGATTGTAAAAAAACCTCCATCAGTAGTGGGACCCTTGTCAACAATCATTCTCATGATTACATAACTCATAGTTTTGTCCAACGTGGCCATGCTTCAGGTCGGGGAAGTTGTTTAGTTGTGTTTGGCTCAGATTCCACTGAACTATCTCCTGGCCAGGCTATCACAGAATCTTATGTAAACTGGGTGACTGTTTGATGCACAACTCAACGAATACTGGACCAACCAAGGCCAGATGAGCATTAGGGTGCAGCCAGGAAGCACAGCTATGGCTACAATGAACCTCAGCCTATGTAACCATATAGTTCATGCTCTACCAGGGTGTGATCCGTGTTCGCTTTATTTGATGATAGGTTTTGTTGCACACTGCAGCCTCTCCGAGAGTGCCCATCGTTTGACTCCTGGCCAATGAGTCTCACAGCTTGGAGCCTGTGGCTTCTAGTCACCCTGATGCGGCCCTTGGTATCAAGCAGTGCATGAAGTTGAACTCTGTTGTCTTATAGTGAGTGTGCCTCCGGGATCCAGTAACAGTTCTGACCACATCAAGTCCATTGGCTCAGGAAGGGATCTTGTAACTGACGGATCTCAACCTGATTTGGATACCGAATGTTCAAGGGAGGCACAGTCGCTCCGGTGTTGCACACGCTGGCACAGGACATGATCCCAAGACAAATGGGATCGATGGCATTGTGCGGGAACATGAGGTATGTGGTGGATTGGTGGTCTCGCAGTGCTCCCTCCCTAGCAAAAATTTGTGTGAGTCGCTGGATGTGGGCTTTTTGAGTCGGCGGTGTACGCCTGGTGGTTGGCGTTGTCATCTAAGCAAACAACACTATCCAGATGGCCGTTACTACAGGTGTGGTCATACACTGCCCAAGTGGTACTGCAAGATGAGGGAAACAAGGTGTAGTTTCTTGATCAGGTTGCAGGTTGCTTGCCTCAATATCATCACAAAATCCCAACAGGGCCTCCCCGTCTCTTGCGGAAATATCACAGCGTATTCTTGCATAACTCCGCTCTGCAAGTGTCCGGTGGGCACCCGCCCTGGCAGCACTTGCATATGCCGTATGAACGCTCGGCACACGCAATGTGCATGTAACGGGATGCATACATCCACTGTCATCCTCTCTGCTCACTCGTTCTGCCTGTCTTCTTAGTTCAGGCTGGCTCTTCTGATATACGTCTGTTAAACATCTCTCATACTCTCTGACTGAGATTTTTCTAACAGAACCCTTGACACATGGATATCAGTCCCAGGCGTGCAGTCCTTTGCAGTGCTACATATGACATGATGAGGATATTAGGAGTATTATTTCATTCTGGAAAAATACAATGATATCATTGATTCTTGTTATGGATATACACAAGTCAAAATACAGATATACACCATCGGCCCGGGATGGTGGACACACACAGCCAATCGACTCCTGGGTACTCCTAGTGATACTACAGGCTGGGACGCGAATCCTACATCCTGAAACCCACGTTATAGGCTGACCTACGTTGCCTTAGACCCTCACCCACCTTCTAGTCCGTAATCTCGACTCGGAAACTCATTCAATGATGGCTAGCAAACATGTGAGAGAGGACCAGAACAACAATGAGACCCAAGGGCACAGGGTAGATGTACATGGAAAACCCAGTAGCAGATAACATCGCCTGTAGGAATGCAATTCACTGCTTTATGGACCACTCTAAGCACTGTCTCACTCGTGCAGGAGAGGCGCCGAGTCTCTCAACACGCAATTGTTCCCAGCCAGGTCACATGACTGGGGGTACCGTCATTAGACATGCTGGCTTCTTGCCTCAGCCACTGGAAGATGCCTGCACTAGAACACCCGCTGCTACTTGAGGAGGATAAACCAGAGTAAGTATTATTATATGCATTCTCCTGTACCTGATGCTTTTGAGACGGTTGATTGACCTGGGACTCTATCCTGAAGTGCACGAAGGAGTAGACAACTCACCATACAACTACGTGTGCGACGCCAGGCATGCGGTCACCAGCACTCTTGACTGCACAGCGAGCTCTTCTTCAGTGTCCAAAGACTACCAATGGGGATGACTCAACAACCAAGCTTTGTGCCAGTGATCAAAGCCAGCACACTGCTCTGATACACCAGTTTAGTCAGTTGTGAACCAAACTCCAGAGGCCAGTGTCATAACAGTTCCTCTCTGGGATGTTCTGAACCTTGGGTGCCTGAGATTGCTGCAGCTGGATGACCACGCCCAAACTGCCCCTAATTGAGGAGTTGTTACCAGAGCCAGATCTTCTAGACCAGAGGGGTCACAGGTATATCTCAATCATGCTTGTGGCACCATGCTGATGTTGCTCTTTCAGACCACCTCAAAGATGTTTCCACCAGAGTTCTCCTACGACTGTCCTGGCCATTCATCAAAGACCCCGCTGACTGATGAAGGAAAAAAGGCCTGGAAATTTGAACCTGGCCTGTCGGCCTCATACTATTATAGGATTCATGCTGTGTATGTTCTTCATCTCACCAAGTGGTATGCAAAGATGGCAAGTAGATAAGAACATTCTGGATAACTCGTCAGAGGCCGACATTGCACTAAACATTCCATGCCCAATGCAATGCTTGTTCATGATGTTGTTTCTCCTTGTCAGTGGTACTTTGATGACACAATTACATCACCTTGAATGTCAACGTCTTCAGGCTGTAGGCTCACAAGATGGTTCGGAAGATTAGAGATGAGGGCAAACCTTCAAAGGCAACAGATGATGCAATGGGCATCACGATTCAGAAACAACTGGTCGACATGCCCACAAAACACTTTGTTTCCTGAATGGTGATAGATACAGGTGACTATAGTGGCACCAAATGTGGCAATAATTGCTCCGATGCTGCCCTACAATGTCTCATATCTGTTGTCTAGAACACCTCTGCATACATGGATAGGTGTGATCGGCACCTGTTTCAACTGTGTACACGTTCAGGATGCCCGGGCTGTGCAGAACTGTAGTGTAGCCTGAGATCTTCCATCTGCACCTCTTGGGGCTGTATACATCTGGTTCATGGACCCAGGGGACCTGTATGGTGTTGTAAACCTCGAAAACAGCCTGAATGCTCACGGGAACCTGCAAGGTGTGCCAAAAAGCCATGTAGATTTACGCAGGAATTGTGCACCGCTCAAACAGAAAGCAGCGTTATAAATCACCTATCCTCATGCTTGATAATGACTACATCAACCCTGCACTGAAAAAGCGAGATGCAACACACCAACACTTTGATACACTCTCCCCCATCCATTGCTCAAGCCATCAGGCACTCATAATGTATGTGAAACGACCCTCACACATGAATTCTGGCTAGGCGATGTGGACAACTGCTGGCTCACTCTGAAAACACACTGGGAGGTGCGATGGGACCCACAGCGATCTGTGTATCCAGTGTAAAAACTAATTATTCAAAAATTAACAGCGGATGCCACTGCCACCTTACCAAGACTTTCAGGGCCATGCAGTGACGGTGGAGATGCTGGAGAGCATGGAGAGCATGTGGTATAACCATGAGTCCAGGTACCTGGATGACAAAGATTGGGCAGTGAGCCTCAGTGACAACACAAAGGCAATGCAACAACAGTGTGAGCCACATGGCACAACATGAGCCAATGCTGCGGCAGGTGAGGTCGGAGGTGGGGTTTGGCCCTCGAGTGCCCAACAGCGCAATCAAGACCATGCCAGCAGATTTTAACTCGTACGGCCATAACGATGTATTGAGAGGAGGATGACTGGCGGGCAAGTGGTGGCTAGGGTCGATGGTTGAGTGGATAGGCAACCATGGCATTGGTCAACGTCGCTGCATTGACCACCCCACAGTGACCACCAGCCACGTGATAACAATCATCCGGATCCCGTGCTACACCTGAGTCAGGCAGCCTCACTACAACTATGACCAGCAGCCACGCTATATCCCAGCAGCCATGCTATGATCATGGCCAGCTGCGGCTTTGGCAACAACAACCTCATCACACAGACCAGCATCAGTGGGCACAACCAATGGCATTCATCAGCAGCTGGAAGGACAAATCACCTCAGATGGGCAACAGCTGCAAAGCAGCATGTCCAGGGCATACCACTGGTCCATGGCGGGGTCAGGCTCGGCATCTGGCTTGGGCTCAGGTATGGTCTTTGGTTCTGGAGGTGGACACACAGCTGCTGATGCATTCATGCAGCAGAGGCTGTGTGGCACTGGAGCGGGTACCTTTCTGAGATGATTGAGGAACGGAATGAGAGAGTTCCAAGTGATCAAAATCACACACAAAGAGCCATGGCTCATGCCCAGCAGCTTCAGTTGCTGCGGGGCTTCCCCCACACGGCAGGCCATTAGCGATTGCCTGTACTTCATACCTATACACCAGGATCCTTCACCCAAAGCAAACTCTCTCTTGGTCTTGCACTTGCCTGGTCTGTGTGAGACTGTGTTATCCAGCCAGGCCAACAGGATGTTCAATATTGTCTCAATTCCTACTGCGGCGGTGGCATGGTTGACAGGCCCAATTCCATGGATGATCCCTTCGAGTAAGGCCTTGCTCATGAGCGTGGATGAGCTCCCGGCCATTTTCCCTTTCTCTGTTGGCACGTGCTGCACGTCCCAGATCTGTCCTATCCATGAGGAGGATGACAACCAACTGAGGCGGAAATTGAAGGTTGTTTGGGAGTGTATGCACCAATCACTGTCCATTTTACTAACACTGCTCACTACAACTCAGGGCAATTTGTCAGCGGATCTTGATGACATGGAATATCTCAATTCCTATCCCAGGTGAGCTCCGACATTTAGCGCTAACCGTGACGCAATCCCAACACCATAAGCTCTGCAAGTTGCCCTGAGGCCACGTTGGATCCACCTTTGGTCGGATGTGAGCCAACTTGTATGCATGTCTTACATTTGCCTGACACATGGTGGCTACCAATGGCGCGGTATCTACTCGCTGAAGCTAACACCCGCTCTGTTCCTGAACGTCGTCGAAATCCAAATCATCACATGAACGGGAGGGGTGCCCTATTCGTTCAAACTTACAGCCCTCTGATCGGCGTTCTGTGATTCCGAGTGACCGTCTGCCATCCACAAGCCAATTGCGAGGCCTGCTGTTGCATGTTTTCTAGATCAGCCTCATCCATGTCCGCCTAGTCCGCCACAGGTCACAGTTAGACGCACCTGCAGGGTTGATGTTCCATGATTGTGCGTGTTGGCAAGGTATGTTGACTGACCTGAGGCTTAGCCATGTGCTCCCACTGATGACCTTTCTGTCCTCAGTTCGCTATCTGTGATGGAAAGCTCCATGCCCTGTTGATTGTGTTGAATACTCCGACCACAGAGTGTACTGAACATCGCTCACCTCCTGGAAGCCCAACCAAGTGTGACCCAATTTGAAAGTCACTGCATGCTCCAAGGTGGGCATGCTGACACTGTCGCTTTGTAAGTCGTCATAATAGCTCCCCCGCCCTTGTCTATGGATTGATCCCAAGTAGCTTCTTCTTGAGTAGCTGGAATCCAGGTGCTTGATTGTTACGAGGATCAGAGTGAACTCAAACTGGTACAGGATCTGTGTGATCAGTGACTGCAGTTCAGCTTGCTGCTACAGAGTCAGTTGGCGGAAGTGGCATGAAGGTAAATATATCCCATTCTGGTCTTGTTTAGGCGCCGAGTTATAGCTTTTTGGGTTAGTGAACTTGCTCCTCCAGCATTTATCCATGTGATTGCCACTTGCTCCAAGGTCCACGGGTAGACCTGTTTTATGTTTTGCTTGCTCCTCAAGCTTGCAAGCTTCTGAAACCAACCTTGCGATTAGTGGGCATATGTTCGGAGATGGTGCATGCACACGGTGCTGATCACACACTTACCGCGCAGGCCATGGCTGCTCTTGTGGTACATAACACTATGTGCTCTCAGCGACACAGCCGGAGGCTGTTTGTCGAGCTCACTTACCTCAGGGCTCTGCTCGTGATACTTTCTGGAGGTTCCACCATCCAACTCAATGTGCAAATCCCGGATCCAGACCTTCCTAACCCACATGCACCCCCATGCTGTGTTGAGAGTGAACAAGTGAGCCCACAGGTTTGGACTCTAGAGCAAGAGTGGCCACTGGCAGCGGATGTTCTCCGTCGCAGGCCACGTTGAACACATTGGGCTTGTCTGTTGCTTAAGAGCTGTGCGTTGAAGTCCACAGCTAGCCTCTGGGGCTGCGGGTGGCACTGGCTGAATGACCAGCCTGGGTACATCCTGTGTATCTCCAGCATTTGCCTGGCCACGTCCTGACAGTCACACGTCTGCAGCCTGTTGACCCCCTGAAAGAAAAGAAGAAGATGCGGGGGGTCTGTGCCTACTTCGTGCACATCCTGTAGGCCTGCAAACTGGGATCTGGTCATGGTGAGGTTCAGTGTGGGGCTCTGCAAAAGATGTGACCATATTCTTTGTAATGAACATCATCCAACTCGCTGGCCTGAGTATGGAGAGTACAGTGGACTGGGTGAAATAATATATTTTCAACTAGATGTCAAAAAAGCAACTTAATCCTCATCATCCGAAACAATTCTCCTGCCTACTACCTTCACCTTGCATGGGCTTGCTGCCTGGGGAGATGAGCATCACACCTGCATGCCTTCTGGCTGCTGGGTCTTTTGCTCCTGCTTCAGTCAGGGCCATGAGGAAGATCTGGCAGGAAACGTCCATCTTGGTGTAGATGAACATGACACCAAAATTATCATGAACTGCTGAATACTTAATTAAGGCCATTCCCGTCCCATTGTGTCTCATGGGAGGCAACAGTTGTGTGACCAAACCATGGCAAAGCTTGCCCAATAACATCTGCCCAAGCAAGCCTTTGAATTATTCATAGCTTGAAACAGCTCCATCATACAATCCACATCTTGACAAAAGGCCGCTGGAATTTGGCAAATAGTACACTCGTATGCCGGGGAAGACGGGGCAGGAGGGGGGGTGCCACTGTGGCAGGTGTGTTCAATGTTGTTAACATTAACCTGGTTGGTACTGATATATGACATCAGGTAGGTGAGCATACCTCATGCTTACACTGCTCACCATCCCTAGCTAAATCAGGCCATGTGTCATGGGGCTCCACCACTTGCAATCAGTGAGGTATGTGGCCACCATATACATACTTCCAGCGGTGCTAAGAAGGAAAACCAGCGTGTGGGTTATAGCTAAGTACCCCAGGTGCTTACCGGTCATGGTTCGGCAGACAGAGTCGCATGGAGTCCCAACAAAGTCTTTCAGAACCTTAAACACATCGCCAGTCATGCACATCAGCCCACCAGTCGTAGATACTTCGGGTGCACCAACTGGCAGCGAGATCGGGACCAGAGGGAGGGTGCCAAGATGGAACAAGACATACTGGACGCGTTTCTTGGGCATGGTGAGATGGTATTGGCAGTGTGCTAGACTGCTCTTGACC
This sequence comes from Ceratobasidium sp. UAMH 11750, assembly GCA_019677335.1. Classification (NCBI taxonomy): domain Eukaryota; kingdom Fungi; phylum Basidiomycota; class Agaricomycetes; order Cantharellales; family Ceratobasidiaceae; genus Ceratobasidium; species Ceratobasidium sp. UAMH 11750. Next base: position 2,321 of record WSLM01000259.1, on the reverse strand, counting down.
TATCAATTCAACCCTTACTGATGTAAATTCCTCATTACTTCGGATTGTTGTGAGATCACAACACATGTCATGAATGACCTGAGATATCTTGCACAACAGAACATATTGGTGCAGACATGAACCTTGTGAATCCTACCAATCTCAGTAGGGTTGTATTTGATGGGTCAGGTGAGATGTGCAACCTGAAGATCTCAGACTTCCTCAGGGTGGTGATGGTGTGCTAGGAGAGCACAGCAACTAGGCAACTAGCAGTCTCAACACCTGCTGAGAGTTGAGCCACCATCTGCCCCAGCCCATTAAAGGAGACAGTGTCACAGCCAACAGCTGGTGCATCCTGCACAGGTGGCCAAGTTTGCACTAACCATTTCTACCAACCGTGAGGCTGTACATCATGCTCATCTCTGCATTATTGAAACAGCTGTCATTTCTTTCAACCCTAATCACTTTGGCATGGAATGAATGGGACTTGCATTTTTGCAAGCAATGTCGCATTGGCGCTTATTCTACACGGGAAGCAAGGGCCGAGAAGAAGCGATGGGCAAGTGAGTGAATCAATCTAAACATATTTGGTGAGCACTCAGTCTACAGTCGAACTCCTTGATGCAGTATGACCGTGTAGCTCAGATTGTGTTAGGGCATCCCTAATTGTGCTGTGTCAGCTCTTCAGGCATTCAGCAGCATGCACACACAATTTTGTTCATTAGAACCCTCAAGTCTCATAGAAGCCTCGGAAGCTTTGACAGCCAAGTGTGCTTTGCAGTTTCCAAGTTACAAGGGTGAGGGCCTTGCTCATGCCTGCCACAGACAATTGTTCATGAAGTGAATTGATTATCAATATCTTCTCATATTCATATGTTTGGCAGAGATGTGATCACTATGTTATGAGTGCCTATATGATAGGCTTGGCCACAGGTCTTAGACCAGTGGCGATGTCGACATGCTTCCTAGCATATTATAAGGTGTTCACCACCATGGTGGTATCGTTCATTCTCCTTCCCCTATCCCCTCTATCCATCCTCACCTCTCTTCACCCCATATACTAGGCTCAACTCTCACCCACCGTGATGCCCCCATGGCACCGGTAGCGTGCTCGCGATGAAGACAATAGCAATGAGGAGCCTGTGTGACCCAAGGCGATTGACAGAGAGTTGCCACCCATCATTACTGTCGACGTCCAGGGCTGGAACAGTATATATGATCGTCTAGAGCAGAATGACAATAGTGATGCCAGCCACGATACCTTTGCACTGACAGGACACTACACCAAAAATGGTGTTCAATATAGAGCTGATCTCGACACCGAGAGATACAGATTGGACGAGGATATTGACCTTACCACCGTGTGCAACCTTGATTCTGTGCTTGGGATTGTCCCAGGCGTGTTCCCGATATCTTTGCAGGCAACTTTTATGTACTATATGCTACCCAATGTACGGTACACCCTCGCAACCAATTTACACATCCCTGGGGTTCACATTTCGGGTGAGGATGAACCGGTGAGTGAGCAACACCAACTGTTGAATATTTTAACTAACTTAACGGATCAGCCTGTTGACTTGCACCTTATACCAAATGCTCGCTTTTGTGAAATGGGCCTACTGATTTGAATATTTTTCCCTGCTCTTCTTTACGAGGAGGATCTGCAGAAGACCAAAGAATCCCCTAATCATGTTATTAGAGGAATCTAGGTAGGAGCTAGGTAAATTTTTTTTTGCTAGCATATATATCCTCCTACCTACCCTCCTACCTACCCCAAGGTTGCCCAAGCAGCCAACTGCTTTGCATGTTGCATGTCACATTTGGTGGCTATGCTGACAATTACTGTGCTGTTGATAGTGGCTGTGCTGATGGGTGTGGCTGTGCTGCTGGTGATGGCTGTGCTGGTGAGAGTGGCTGTGGTGACCCTGTCATCAGGGTAGAGTACTTGGGGTCCTGCTGTGACACTCATGTCACGGTGTATGCGCATACAGCCTACCAACCAGGTGCTGCAAAATCACACCTGGATATATGGTGTACTGGTTAACATGCATAATGGCGCACCTGGTGCGCCATGGAGGGGGCAGCAGGTGGGTCCACAAAGTGACAGAGGGATCACGCACACAGCGAAAGCACACCAGGTCAGTATGGATGAAGGCGCACTTGGTGCGCCATGGAGGAGGGAGCAAGTGAATTGACAAAACGGCACAGAAGGACTACAGACACAGTTGGAGTTTAGCAGCACAGGTCAACATGCATATGGCGCACTTGGTGCGCCATGGGGGAGGGAGCAGGTGAATTGATAAAACGGTACAAAAGGACTACGGACACACTTGGAGTTTAGC
>WSLM01000258.1:0-21734 GCA_019677335.1 Ceratobasidium sp. UAMH 11750 | reverse complement strand
ACAGGTCGTTTCTATTGGCCCTAGATTGCTAAACCCGGCATGAGTGAGATGAGCCCAACTATAAGTAGCGAGTTCGGCGCACCATGGTCGCGACGTGCTCTTTCACGCGGTCAAATTCAATTCGTAGTTCTGTTGCATCCGTTCGAAACTTGGAAACCCGCCTGGGATAAAATGAGTATATGGCGAGCTCATAGCAGGCCTAGGGAATGCATACATGAAAGCCTTCTCCTGCTTGGCTTTGACGATCTCTTTCTTGGCCATGGACTCATAATCGTCAATCGTTCTGTTGAATGCGGCCAAGGACGCGGATATCTGGGCTACTCCAAGTTAGCGAGCGCCCCGTATATTTTGGATGAGCCACGTACCTTGCAGGGAGCTAGAGCTATCCCCCGCCCTTAATTTCTCCAAGTCACCATTGATCGAAGCTGTTTGCCTCAATCCAAGCGTGTACAGAGAGTTCATTGTGGATATTCGTGAGCACCAGTGTAAGTAGAGGTGGTCGTATGGGCAGTAATCGTAAGCGTTTTACGGTCAAGCTGTACACAAAAGTTATTTTAGATTGATAAGCTACTGCGGGCCACGTCGCATAAAGTATAGAGCCAATGTGGTCAAGGTCAAGAAAGGTACCACGACTCGGCGCTTAGCGAGTCTAGATTACATAACCAATGTCTATATCTCCCTGACACACCCACCATCACCCACCTTCATGGACTACAATTTCCCACCTAGACCAGCACCCAAGCACCTTGAACTTCAAAGGTCAAAGACAGAGGGTCAAGCGCCCGAGCCTGCCCCTCCTATAATCCATGCTGGGCCTTACATGGATATAGCCGGCATCCGCAAAGCTCAAAAGTCCCCTGCTACCCTGCAATCCCCTGAGGCCCAGGACGAACGAACAGGACCGCCTTCTCCTGAGAGAAAGGATGTACAAGAGGAGGCCGCTCTTCCTGAGAAGAAGGGCGTTCAGTTGCCGTGGGATAAGAAGCATGGCCGTTCGCAAAGTGGGATAGCGAGCGGGCTCGCTACAACGCTTCAATTTGGCGCTGCTGCCGCCCCTGCAGAGGCCGCTGCTCATTTCCAGCCTTCGGAGGAGAGCGTTCCTCGAAAGTCGAGTGAGAAATGACCGTTAGAAGGTATGTAGCTCGGGTTTCGCGGGGAGCCACCAATTTCATCCCATATAGGTTTTGTCTCGGCATGGTTCATTATCCTACTTTACAATCTGCTTTCCGGTGCATCGACACGCAACCTGCGTATACCACTGTCTAGCTATCCCACCGCCAATTATGTAATTTGCCTACTTTTGCTTGAGCTTGGCAATATCGCCTTCAATCTCGCTCCACACAGGACGAGGAAGCTCGAAGGCTTCCCCAATCCGCGCGAACGTTAGGCCGCCCATACGAGATATCGCGCGGTACTGACAAGCTCAAGTTAGACGAGGTGAGTGATTCTAAGAGCGAACATACCTTGACCGGATCCATCATTCCAATACCTTTCCCATCATCCACCCATACATCTTTCCGTACGTGGATAGCCTTGACGAGGCCAAGCACAAGAGTGCCGGTAACAATGTCGGGTTTGCTAGGAGGAGAAATATCTTGGAGAGAATACAGCTCGCACTCCATTGAGAATGCACTCTCGCCAACCCTAGGGGGCTTAACGAATGTCTACAACACCTACAATCAAGGTCCGTGGGCGAGACGACTCGATTGTCAACTCACACTCTTAACCTGGGTTAATCCAGACCCAGACCATTCTTCGGCCTCAACTGGTGCGTCGGTACTGGTCCAGTTGGCACCCTCCACAAATGGCTCGCTAATGATGTTCACAGTAAACTCCTTTGACTTGCGAATGTTCACCGATGTGTCCTTTTGGCGATTTGGAGCGTGTGTAAAAGATACCGAGACGATCGGCGGATTATGGCAAACCATCGAAAAGTAACTGAGATAGGCGGGTGTCGGGATGAGTCCGAGCTAATGCCTCCGAGCCCACGTACCTGAAGGGAGCTAGGTTCGGCGTGCCATCTGCTGCTAAGGACGAGACGAACGCCACAGGCCTGGGCACGATCCCAGAGATCATCAAACGATAGAGGTCCCTACAAAGGGAGAGACAGAGACTCGGTCACGCCGGAGAAACCAGAAGCATACACTCACCTTGGGTCCTCTTTCTCTGGCTCAAATGTCTTGTACCCTGCCTCTGCGCCTTTGGCCCATTCGGCGGCGATCGTACCAGCCCCGTTCTCATTGAATTTTTGTCCGAGCTTCCAGTCCTTGTTTGGGGGATGAGTGTACTTGAACGAAGGCTCGGGGTTGAAATCTGGTCGAGGAGCGTCGCGGGACGTAGCCATCTTGTGTTTAAAGCGATGTGCAAAATAGAGGGGTACGGCAGAGGGGAGCGCGCGGAGCGGGTGGAGCAAGTTCGAGCGGTAGAGCATGCGCATTTTTTGGAGGGTTTTATACTCGCGCTTGCTGGCCGGATCATCCTGGGCTTCAATAAGACCAGGCGGCTTCACGAAGGCCAGCTCCCACGCATAATAAGATAAGCAGCCGACAACTCAGTAATCATGCGAATGAGCTCTGCCGATCGTGAATATTTCAAACTTCGAAGAAAGCTAAATTGCTTACAATCGACATCGCAGGTATCCAGTCTTTGTTGACGCCAGGTGTGCGTCTATTGACAACTATGTGGCGGTGTTTTGGGTATTACAAATGTTATGATGACAAATCATGCTCCTCAGTTTACCTAGCCTTTCTCCTTACCAACTTCTCCTGTTCTACACAATCACCTGCCTGCCATGCCTCGAGCTAAACACGAAGAGCCTGAATATGACGAGCTCATGGAAGATGACGAAGAATATGAGTATGAAGATGATCCTGAAGATACTGGGTTTAGTCTCCCTGGCAAACTAGATCCTCCCTCTACCTCACCAATGTCATGCCACGCGATTTACACTCAGATACAAGAAGGTACTATCTCCCGACTGACTGATGTGTGCGGGCGAGCCTTATTTATGATTGGTGTTTGTGGGTAAAATAGGGATAATATCTTGTAAGTCTTGTTTTGCCACATGGACTACTTGACCTGACACATGTCTCAGTGGAGGCCGAGTACCAGCGAGACGTTGTCTGGAACAATAACAAGCAGAGCGGGCTGATTGATAGCGTGTATCGCGATTATTGTAAGTGCCAACTGTTCTCTCATTCTACAAAGGGTACCTAATGACCACTTCTAGTCATCCCTCCAATTCTGTTTGCTGTCCACGAAATTGAAGGAGAGAGAGTCAAAGTACGCGCAATCACGCTCGAATAATCGTATCTGACGTGTTCCAACGCGTAACAGGTTTGCATCGACGGCAAGCAGCGTTTAACTAGCATCCAGCGCTTCATGGACGGGTAAGCGACAGACACGGAATTCTTGGCGAAGTACGCTTACGGTGCGCGTTGGGCATGTCTAGATATATTCCTGGTTAGTCGCTTCGCGTTTCGGCGAGTTTTTTGCACTAACATTTTGTCCAGTCAAGATCAAGTAGGTAGCCACCAGACGTGGCGTCGTTTGTGTATTGACTATTTTTAGTGGAAAGAGCTGGTTCTATCAACGCAATGGTGCTAGGGCTGGTGGGAAACTCATTCCCGAAGGATTCAAAAAACAATTCGCTGCGAAACAGTTGCTTTGCGGTGAGTTTCACTTGAGTGATCGTATTTTCGACCCCGAATCTCATGTTCTTTGCCAGTTGAATTCGAAAACTTGACAGAGGCGACGGTGAAACAGCATCCTCGTTCACCCCGACGAGGTTTCTAACCGGGTTTTTCAGGAACGCGACATCTTCCAGCGAGTGCAACTGGGAATGGCTCTCAACGAAGCGGGTGAGTGTAGTCGTACGACGTAGCTCGAGCTTGTATTTACGGTTGCTCCGCAGAGAAACAAAAGGCAATTTCTTCACCCACGGTTAACTGGATAAGAGGCTTGGTTTCGAAGTATTTCGAGGGTGTGTTTTGCGCGACCAGGTTACAAGACCATTTGCTAACCTAATATCCTGTTAGGCGACAACGGAATCCCTCAATTCTTATCTATGAACATGAAGCGTTCCAAAGATTTTCAATGCTTCTCTCGTAAGTCGATCGATTTTCTGCTTGTCCTCAAACCTCAGGTTGTGTCGCCCTCAGAGTTCGTTTGCATGGCAACCGTTTTGCCAAAGTTCGACATGCCAGCTGCGGCCAAGCTGTCGAAATTCCTCCAGGAGCAAGATGAAAGGAGCAAACCTTTCAAGGACGCTGTCGAGAACGCAACGCATACCTTGTCCGACCTTGCGGTGCGTCGTTGAACGAATGCTATTTGAGTTTTGTCTTGACAGAAAGTGCTACAGCAAAGGAAGGACCTTGCTAAGGTTGTGGGAGAAACCCCAATTGCCCCAGTAAGCTTATTTATCTTTACTTGAGTTTGGGATTATGCTAATCGCGACTCGGCAGGTTGAGCTTGTGCACATATGTAAGCGTCATGTAGCCCTACGACTGGGACACGTTGACATCTCATGCTTATTTTTAGGTCTGCTTTGCTTAATGTTGTCAGGAAGATCTTTACAAGTCATAGCAAACAAAATCAGTGAGATGAGACAATATGTTCGCAAACTACATGTCGACGTGCGAGCCAATGGCGTACGTAAATTCTTAGAGTTTTGTTGCTTGTTGCGGGTGGGCTTATCGTGTTTTTTACCCCAGCGCGTGGCTAGAACATTTGCTGAGTTCCTGGCGGGGCTCCAAGCCCCAGGTCTTCCCGGTCCTGAAGCAGACTGGCAAGTAGGAGGTAAAATTGTCCAGAACGGCAAGCCTGGCAGAAAGAGAAAGGCAGTTGATGAAGAAGAAATGGACATTGATGAGGATGAACTTATCCCCAAGGTTAGCAAGAGAGGTAGGCCCAAGGGGAAGGGTAAGGCCAACTAGGTTTCTATTACGTTTTCCACTTACTGTTCACTGTATTGCGCTGTCCATATTACTTATGTGTTATCAGAACTAGCCTAATATTAGATGGGCACAGTTAGTATTCATGCTGTGAGGAAGATCTCAGAGATCCATGGTTTGGTCGTGCTTGGTGAATGAGGTCATCAGGCACGTGCCATGATCTGTAATCCAATTGTTTTTCCAAGCTTGCTCAGCACATCTTTGTCGATCGCACGCTGGTTTTTATCTCCGTCTCTTTCGTCTCCATAATGTTTGCTGCTCGAGCCGCATTTCGCTCTTCGGCTCTTCGGAGGACAATTTACACTGCACGAACATCTAATGCTACTCGGTCGTCTTGGGTTTCCAGTGGTGCAGTGCTAGTTGCCGGTGGAGTTACGTATGCGGCGTATTATTCTTGGAATATCGACACGAGGAACAGAAGGATAGCGCTCGATGAGAAGGGTCGGACATTTAAATTTGCGATTATTAAACTAGTTATTGACTGTTGTGGCTATAGCTCCCCAAAAACCTCCAACAAAGAGTACGCCGGAACCCCCAAGAAAATCAACAGACAATACATCTGTCGACGCACCAGCCCCTGCTAAGCCTTCACCTGGTGAACCCGGCGTTCTGAAACCCTCAGGCGAAACACCCACACCCACCGCTGCTGTCGGCTCCAACCCACCTACTGATGAGGAAGAACAGTCTGAAGAAGACAAAGATCGCGCTGCGAGCCAAGGCGCGTACAACCCTGAAACGGGCGAGATTAATTGGGATTGCCCGTGTCTGGGTGGGATGGCACATGGTCCGTGTGGACCCCAGTTCCGAGAGGCATTTTCATGCTTTGTGTACTCGAACGAGGAGCCCAAGGGTGTGGATTGCGTGGAGAAGTTCAAGGCGATGCAGGATTGCTTTAGGGAGCATCCGGATGTGTATGGGGAAGGTGAGTGTGCAATTCTTTGGAGAGTGGCGTGCGCATTTACCCGACTGTGACTAGAAATCGACGACGACGGCGAAGAAGAAGAAGCAGAAGAAGAATCAGCGAAACCGGGGGCAGAACAATCACGGTTCAATGATGAATCGGTACCCACAGCAGAATCCAAGTCTGCAGGAAATAACAAGCCCCTTGCATCCACTGGCGTTCCCCCATCACCCCCCAGCCCACCCCCCTCTGGGACGGGTACACCTATCGCAAACATCTCTCCCGATACGGTACCGAAAAAAGATGGGAGCTAGCCATCTCCCGCTATCATCCGGAACCTTACCACTAAGTTGACCTTGCTTGGCATTCAGATAGCGCTTCGAGTCGGGACGAAGCAGTCTATACCTACCCCCACTCCTAAACGTACATGCACAATTACATTATAGTATTATTCAAGTCACATATACTTTTTGCAGCGGACTCATGCTTGGGGCGTCTCGATCACGGTTTGCGTTTGGCCGGTGCCACGCCGATCAATTACACCCGAATCCCGGTTATGCCACCGGATAACACCGGGCGTTACCAACTTCCCCGGATGCAAACGACCACTGTCTCCTCTGCGGCAACTACGCATTTCATCCTTGCACCAGATACTGTAAACGTTTCTTGGCCTTGCGGTTTCTTCGTAGATCCTCCACGCTGTTTATCACGGCTCGCACGATTTGAAGTCGCTCTTTGGCCATCGCGAAGCACGTGTGTGAGCTTGGCAAACAAAATTGCCCAATGAGCCAGCCCTTTCCTCTTGCTCAGCTGGTAGCGCTCGGCGAACGTGCCAGGGGTTGGCGCGTTGTGCTGCTGTAGGAGTTAATCGGACCTGCTCTCGTTGGTCCCACATGTTTGCTGGCTGTAACATTCTCCGCCCGGCGCACTACCCTTTTCAGTCTGGCTATCGAAATATGGGAGTATCAAAAGCAGAGCAATTTTGAGTCTCAGTGCTATCTCCCCCCGCTCCCCCTCTTACTTTCGGCTGCGATGGGTGATCGCTTTGGTGCCACGGCGCCCAATAACTCGTCTCCGTAAGCTCTACTAATCACTAACCGCTACGCTTTCTAAGGGTCGCTTTTGAAGGTATAGAGCGTACAAGGAGACGAAGAGCGAGTACCTTGCCTCCCACAACACATTGTGGATGATTATTATTGGCTTGGCTCTCGTATACTCGTCATTCGGTTCCCTTAAAGCACCTCTGCGGTTCATCTGGCACTGTTTTCTGCGCCCGTTGGGCGGTGCGAAAACGCAGCAAGATCGGCTGGATCAGGTGCGTGGGTACGTTTCATACTTGGTTCAATGCGCTAAGTAGAGTTGCCTCCTAGTTTTACGAAGGGCAGGCAGAGATCTATGACTCTACACGACGAAAGCTGCTTCGTGGTCGAAAGACTATGCTCACTCTAGCTGCGGCTCACTTGCGCGAAAGGAAACCTGCACGAAAGCCTCTTATCTGGGTTGATATTGGCGGGGGAACGGGCAAGTCTCGTTTCTTCCGCTCATAAACCCAAAGTCTAATAGTGGGCGGATTTCCAGGTTGGAATATTGAAGCCATGAACGAATTCATGCCAGTCAAATCCTTTGATGCGGTTTACCTCGTCGATCTCTGTGAACCCCTTCTTCAAATCGCTCGACGACGGTTCGCGGTTAATGGCTGGACAAACGTTCACGTTATTCACTCAGACGCGTGTACATTTACGCTTCCCGGCTGGCCAGTCAACACTGTTCCAGCCGGATGTGTGTCGCTCGTAACGCTGTCGTATTCTTTATCCATGATTCCGTCCTACCACCAGCTACTAGATCGGGTTGAGCGAATGTTAGACCCTACTAATGGGCTCGTCGGCGTGGCGGATTTCTATGCTGCAAGGAAAGCTGGGGGGCTGCACGAGGAATCGATTGGAGGAGCAAGCAGAGCGTGTAACTGGTTGGGCCATTGGTTCTGGTAAGATCTACGCCTACTTTTTTGGAGCTAATTTTGATGTACCCCGCAGGCAGATGTGGTTTGACCTAGACCATGTTAGTTTGTCTCCTGGCCGTCGGGACTATCTACAGTACAAGTTTGGGACAATCAAGGTACTCAATGGGCGAAATAACCTCTCTATCCCGTGGTTTGTGCAAATGTGAGCCGATTTTTGAAAAACAAACCTTCAAAATCATAACTCTTCTCATTTAGTCCCTACTACGTCTTCATCGGATGTTCCCGCTCTGTGAACGTTTCAACCGCACTCGAGGCATTTGAGGTCGACTCTGGGAACTCCGTGGGGAATTACTCGCCCAAATCGGGCGCCAGTACGAGCAACTTATTGAGAGTTTCCTCTTACAGCCTCGAGGGCGGAAATGCAGACGCAGATATGGCGGTCGAACCTGTTCCTCCTTCTAGTTCTTTCCATTACCACCCTCAAACGGTAAGTTTCCTCCACCTCACGAACTGATAGTCTAACTTACACGTGCCTAGCCCTGGCGTCTCCCATACTATACTCACGCAGTTCACAAGGAGTTCCGGACATTCATTTACGCATTCACCTGGGAGGACCCTATGGAGGATATGAAGCATCTGAACCTCGACTCGGATAGCTCAATCCTCGTTATCTCGTCCGCGGGAGATAATGCATTACACTACGCAATCGGCGCAGGCCCAAGGCGTATCCACTGTGTTGATATGAACCCTTGGTAAGTCTTAATCCTCTGCCATCCGGCTGGTAATTGATGCAATGCGTACGCGTGATAGTCAAGGCCATCTAGTTGAACTCAAGCTAGCTGCCCTCCGTTCGTTACCGTACTCTACATTCTTTTCGATGTTTGGGGATGGAAAGCTCGACAATTTTAAGGATATCCTTGACCGAGAACTTTCCCCTTGGTTGTCGAGCGCCGCCTACCAGTTCTGGAAAGCGAATGAGAATGCGTTTAGCGATTCCTTCTATATGAGAGGTTACAGCGGGTGGGCTCTGCGAATCACCAAGGTAGGTAACTTAATTCCCGCTATGGGTTCTGGTATTCATGTACATTTTAGTGGGCTTTATGGCTTGGGGGCGTTTTGAGCGATGCAAGACGGATGTGTAACGTAGACACAATTGAAGAACAAGAACAGATATGGCGAGAGAAGGTAATACTTTCAGCTGTCTAGAACTCTGGAATGTTCAACTTATCGAATCCGTATAGCTCCGCCCTGTCCTCCTCAACAACTGGTTCGTTCGACTTGTACTCAACAACCCCGCGTTCTTGTGGAATGCATTGGGCGTGCCCCTAGCCCAACGTCGCGCATTCTTGGTATATTTCTCTTCCGTACACGAACCGTGGAACATGGCTGATTTACATCTTGACAGAAAGAGGGAAGTTGCTTCGAATTTGCGCGAGATACCCTCGATCCATTGCCAAGCACTGCAATCCTCAAGAAAGGCGGATACCATTATCTTCTCGTACGACCTAGCCCCTTTTGCCCTTCCCCAATAACTGAACTGAGACGCGTAGTGTCTATTGGGAAAATATACTCTCGAATCGTGCCCTGCGTATCTTACAAAAGAGGGATTCGAGAGGCTGAGGGAGAATAACTGGGCAAGACTGGACAATTTTAGGCTACACACCGAATCTATCACGAAGTATGTCTCACTACCATCTCTCGTATTCTTCTTTTCCTGGGCTTAGCTCTGATCCTTCTCTCGACAGTGTTCTCCTTAATATGCAACCAGGCCAGCTTACACATGCCATCATCATGGATCACTTGGATTGGTTCGACCCCGGCTCGCCTGCCGTTACAGAAGAGGTTGCCCAGCTCGCGCGGGTTTTACTACCCGGCCGTGCGGTGTTTTGGCGTTCGGCTGCGAGGAAACCATGGTACTGTGAGGTATTTGAGCAGGCAGGGTTTGTCGTGAAGCCGGTAGATATTAGGACTGGACCAGAGAGGGCGATTGATCGGGTGAACATGTGAGCTACGCCCTTCTTCAGGGGCCCAAACAAGTGCTGATATGTGCGATGGTTTAGGTACGCGTCATTCTGGAAGGGTGTACGCAGGGCGGACTGAAACCGACTCGAGGAGCTAAAGGCAGGTCTGTAGTCAAGACCAAAGATCCGCGATGCGTCATGCATATGACGCCGTGTATACCCTACAGGCACCAGTTATAAATGTATAGGATGTTGAAGAGTAAAAAAAACAGGAGGGGTAGCTGAGCCTGAACTGAGTCACACAGCACCACACTATCCACCTCGACGCGTTGCCCGGCAAGTACAATTCCGCCTACCCCAGGCCATCGTGACGGAGTATGATGCCAGAAACAAATCCAATTTACCACAATTGAACAAGTTAATTCGTAAAACACACCGCTATATCCGCTACAAGAATCATTGATCTGGGACCATCGTTTCCGGACTCCCGTGGCTGCGAGTACAGCTTACTATCTCACCCATAGCCCTTCATCCTTCCCTGGCCGAAAATGCTCTTGCCAGTGGTCCCCAATCCTTGTGTTGTCGAAATGAAGCCGCAAAGAACCATGTCTTGATAACACTGTGAAATTCTGGGGGCGCAGGAGAACATCCCATAGATCGAGAGGGACCCACACGAGTAGTTTAGAACCGCCAACGACCACCCATCCGTCATGGTTCACGGACCAAATCTCGTGAATACCGTCGATTCTACATCCTGGGTTGCATATATGGGGTTGATGCTGCCGGGCAGCAGGCATGGTATGCGAGGAGTCAATCATCCCAGCTTTATCATGTGTGAGCCTTGGGGGAATGCCCGCTGCCGCGTCCGATCGTGCGTCCCAGACCCGTAGCGTCCCGTCGTCAGATCCAGAGATGATGTATGCGCCGTCTGGTGAGCATGCAATTGATGTGACAATGCCGATATGACCCCCTAGTGGCTGTCCTACAGTCTGACCGGTGCGTGCGTCCCAGATGCGTACTGCACCGTCATAGGAGCCAGAAACAACGTATGCACCGTTTGGTGAGTACGCAACCGAAGAGACCCAGCTGGTATGGCCCCGCAACGGCTGCCCTATGATCTGGCCGATGCGTACGTCCCAGATACGGATGGTGCAGTCATAAGAGCCGGAGATAATATTTGCGCCATCTGGTGAGTATGCAACCGAGGTAACAGCGTTGGTGTGGCCCTCTAGCGGCGATCCCACGGTCTGGCCAGTGCGTGCATCCCAAATCTGTAAAGTGTCGCGAATAAAGCTAGAAACGATGTATGCGCTATCTGGTGAACACGCAACCGAGGTGACCCAGCCGGCACGACCCTGTAGCGGCTGTCCTATCTTCTGACCGGTGTGTGCGTCCCATATACGGATGGTCTCGTCTTCGGAACCAGAGACGATATATGCGCCATCCGTCGAATACGCAACCGACCTGACGGTGTCAGTATGTCCCCGCAGTGGCTGCCCTATCGTCGAACCAGTGTGGGCATCCCAGATGCGTACCGTTTTGTCAGAGGAGCCGGAGATTATATGTGCGCTATCTGGTGAGTACGAAACCGCAAGGACAGGACAGGAATGACCCTATAGTGGCTGTCCGGTAGTCTGACCTTTGCGCACGTCCCAGATGCATATGGTGCCGTCGTGGGAGCCAGACGCAACGTGTGCACCGTCTGGCGAGTACGCAACCGATTTGATGTCGCGAGTATGACCTTGCGGTGGCTGTCGTGTTTTCTGGCCAGTGCGTGCGTCCCAAATGCGTATGGTACCGTCATAAGAGCCGGAGGCAATATATGCGCCGCCTGGTGAGTACGTAACCGATTCGACAAGGCTAGTGTGACCATCCAATGGGTGTCCCATCATCTCACCAGTGCACGTGTCCCAAATGCGTATGGTTTCGTCGTTAGAGCCGGAGACGACATATGCACCGTTTGGCGAGTAAAAAACCGAATTGACAGCTCAGGAATGGCCTTCCAGCCGCCCTATTGTCTGCCCAGTGCGTGCATCCCAGGTGCGCACGGTATTGTCTTCGGAGCCAGAGGCGATGTATGCACCGTTTGGCGAGTACGCAACCGAGGTGACAGAGCCGTCATGGCCTTGCAGCGGTTCTCCCATTTGCTGACCTGTGTGGACGTCCCAGATGCGAACAGTCTTGTCTTCGGAGCCAGAGAGGATGTATGCGCCACCTGGCGAGTATGCAGTCGAAGTAACGTTGCCGGTATGACCCTCCAAAGGTTGCCCCAATACCTGACCAGTGCGCGTGTCCCAGATGCGTACGGTGCCCTCGTAAGAGCCGGAAACGATATATTCGCCGTCTGGTGAATACGCAACTGAGGTGACCCGGTTGGTATGACCCCGCAACGGTTGCCCTACAATCTGGCCAGTGTGTGCGTCCCAGATGCGGATGGTGCAGTCTTAAGAGCCAGAGATGATATATGCGCCGTCTGGTGAGTACGCAACTGAGGCAACAGCTTCTGCGTGACCCTCCAACGGCCGTCCAATTTGTTGGCCTGTGCGTGCGTCGAAGATACGTATGGCGTTGTCAACAGATCCGGAAACCACTCTTGCGCCGTCTGGTGAGTACGCTATGCTGCGTATAAACTCTCCAGTGTTTATAATTGCCAATGCGATCGTTCTCCGGGCGCTCGTTGCAGTACTTGTCCCGCTTATAAGATATGGTTGCTGTTGCGGGTAATGCTCTTTGATTGGCCTGTCGTTCGGCCAAAATGTCAACGCCGACACGTAAATATGAGGGGTACTGAGTGTAGCCGGACTTGAAGAAAACGAAGTGACGAACATCCACGCATCTCGGAGAAGTTCTTTGGTACTCTCTTCCATCCATTCGACGTTCTACACAGTTGTGAGCAACGTGTTAGCACATTCACCCCAGTTACATACTTGATTCGACCACTCTTGTATTTTATGCAGCATCCTGGTGCCATCGTGTATGTTCCTTTTCAGGTTCATTATCTCCATCCATAGAAGTAGGCGCCTGGACAGAAAATTAAATAGCATATCGTCAAGGCTATTTGAGCCTTTTGCCAATACCAAATGAGCACCCCAGTAACGGCAGGCATAAAATAGCACTTTCGAGATAGTTTTGTCCACCCGGTCGCGCAGGTCAGGCACATCCTCATCGAACACGTACGACGATTCGAGATTGCAAATGTTGAACGATGGGCGCGGCACCCGGATTTGGTCAAAACAGAGCCATGTCAGACGCGCGTTGTGTTCCTCGACATCACAGTGGAACGCGTTGGAGCGACTTTTATCCAGTAAATAGTTGGGGAATGACTCGTGTAGTGTGGTAATGATATCAGTAGCATCCGAGACCTGTAGCACCGAACGCAAGAGACGTAGTGCGGGGCGAATGGATGTTTCCTCGTCGAGCTCCAGCAAGTCGGCGAGAATATCCACTGATAGAGGTTCTTGTGCGCACACAATCGTGTGAAGGATGAGCTTCATCTCGTCTTGTTCCGAAGACTTGGAGCTGTGAAATACCGCTTGGAGTATTCGAGTATATAGCTCGTTTACCCTCCCGTAGATGTCGTCCGACGAGCTACCTGATGCATTGAGTACTTCCCTAAGTCGTGGGGTGGCCCTGGCAAAGTTATCATCCCCGATGTACCGAACTACCGTAGCGGCATAGATGAACAAAACGCCCGATCGTTTCACAAGTGTATCGAGGTTGCGTTTAGATAGGCCCACGCGTGATCCGAGCTTAGCCGTCAGGTATGTCTTGATATCGTCCTGTACCGACGAGTGGGCAAGTTCGTGCAGACGCAGCTCGCTTGGAATACTTTCCCCCTCCTGGCCTCGCATGCGATCGAGTATTTTTGCTTCGGGCCGGCTTGTCACGAAGAACTTGATTGGCAGTTCCCACGCGTTCGAGAGCAAGGCATCCAGGATCCTGTCTACGCCGTCCTGGTCATCGCATTCATCCAGTGCATCAATTACGACGACAAGATCATTCGGAAGCGCATCTTTGACTTGATTTAGGGGATTGAGAATAAGTTGCCTAAACTGGTCGAGCAGTGATTGATTGTGTGCGTCTGGATCCTCCTCTAGTACTCGGGAAACGGCAAAGCGGAATGGCCGAGAAAAGCGCGAGAGTTGATACGAGATTGTTGATATGATCCGGTCTACGTCGCGGCACGGTGGTAGTTGTCGAGAGCAGAAGAAACTCGCGGCCAACTTCTGGGCGCTTTCCAACCGCTCACATAAGCTGTACGCAATGGTGGTCTTGCCTGTCCCGGCCATGCCGTTCAGCCAATAGATCTTCTGGCTTTTGTTGTCACATGCCCAATCGTGCAGCTGTCCCAAGACCTGGAGGCGCGTGTTAGGCGTGCATCCGCCTCGAAGGAGACTGGGGGATTTCGCAGAGCGATACTTTGCGTCCGGTGAATTGGGGAGGTTTTTTAAGCGATCCTCCTATTGTAGATTTCGGAGCGTTCAGAAAGTTTCGGCCACAGCCATTTGATCACTCACTGTGGCTTGCTCGTCAACAGTTTTCCAAATGTTGACATTTGCGTTAAGCTGCATATGGATAAATGCCGCGTAGATAACCAATGAGCGTGGCAATACTCACTGTAAGTCGACCCAGTAGTCCATGAATGCGACGATAGCACTCCAGTACCTCCTCCGCGTCTTCCCTTGCATTCATGAACCTTTCTACTCCAGTTTGGCGGTGCTTCTGCCGAATCAACTCGAGCTCTCGCTCGATGCCTCTGTGCCTGAAGGTCAACTCAATTATCCGATAGGTATGCAACATTCTTACCGTGTCAAGTTGATAATACTCGATGTCATTATGGGTGGCGTGGACGCACCAAAATATCCAGCAAGATCATGCAGTAGTGTATCGAGTTTGGCCTTGAGCCTCTGGTAGTCCTCACGATTCTCGGACACATCCTGGCCATGTATCATCTCAACCATCTGAACGTGAAACGTGGGCTAGCTTAGAGTCACCTCAAATGTCTCAACACACGCCAGAATTCCGTCAACTATTTGCTTCAGCGGCCCAAACCTGACGGCACTTTCGCTCAGTAGGCCAGCGAACGTGTTGAACCTGGTCCAGCCTTCCTTTCCAGTACTTTGTTCAGTAGCCGCCGGGTTCGATAAAATTGTGGCCACCGGGGGATTTGAACTGTCGCCATGAAGTTCTGAACTCGATACGGTTACAATGGGTGCAGTGGAGTAAGGACTTAAGAGTCCGGGCGTAGACTGTGGGTCAATGACAGGCGGAGCTGGGGTGTCTGTCGATGGGATTGAGGGCTCCGAGCTACTGGATGAACGGTGGAATAATTTCTTAATCCGTTTGAACTTTTGTTTGATTCTACCATCCATTGCTACTAGTAAGTGGGAAGGGTTGAATGAGATAGCAGGTGTAGTGGTTGGTTCAGTGTTGGAAGAGGTCAAGTTTAACGAGGTGCTTAGTCACGGAGGAAAAAGTAGCCACCCATCACATCCCGTGTTGGTACTCAATTGAGCTTTCTGTTCTGTCCCATAGCTGAAACCATACCAACGGGCACAAGGTCCTTGAGCCCTGTAGAACCACGCCACCCATCATGCATACATGGACAAAGAAAGAAACCTAAGTACTGCGCTTTCATCTCCCATCCTAGCAGATGCACCACCCGCACCCTCCTTGCTGGGAGGCCACTTGGTCCATGCATTCTAGGCCATGCGACACGCAATATCGCCCGCTTAAGATACATGACAACACTTCAAGCATTCAAGGCACCTAGTCGACGACGGTTATCATAGCAGGGGGTTGTCCCAACCCAGTTTGCTCCCTCTCGTACACACCCGCTCCCACTTACTAATAGTGAAGGCTGTTTGTATCCCTACTTCAGCCCTCGCCTGCAACACCCTGGTTGTTACTAGTAGGACCGTAAGCGCTCTGGTAAACACCAGGAGACAGCTCTACAGCTTGATTGTGTACGTCTACTTGCCTCATTCGATGACTGAGCTTCACTTCTCCTTTTTCCCGTGCGCTTTAAACACCCATGGCGAGTTGCGTCACAATCACTCATTGCACTATACCTAATGTGGTTCCTATCTCACGCCACCCAGTTACAAGTTTTCCGCGTGTAGACTGGTGATGGCGGGGATTATGAATCAAACGCACCTTCGTGCAGCTCGCCATTCACCCCTATTGGTCGGTACCCTGGCAGCAAACCCAGGCGCATATACGCCTAAACTTGTTCACAAGAAAATGTTGTAGTTGTCGTACCTCCATCTCCCTAAGAGGCAACCTTGGTCTGACCAGCGTGATATGGCCGGGATCAAGTGCTGTCTAGAACCCCAACACACTGCGTTGCGCATACTTGTATCCGGATCGGGGAGCATCAGGCCCCAACTGAGAGCAGGAAGCTGCGCCTGTGTCCGCTTGGTGTGGGAACGTGGACGAGAAAGGAACATATTGCGCGGTGGTGCATATGCAAATCTCGAGGGAAATAAAAGAGTGTGCATATAACGCTAGTCCTCTGGTAAGGTTGAAGAACGCCCGCACTGTGAAAGCGGGCGGGGTGGCTAGAGCTCGAACTGCGAGCATAACTCACTAAGATAGACGGGCGAACTGGCACGCCAGCAAATTGGCGCTACAGTATGAGTGGAGGGTGCGGGCAAAAGTAGGTGGGCGTGCAAGTTTGGAGTCGAGCTGGGGGTTGAAACTTGAATTTGGAAAGCAAGTGGGTTGCTTACGCGCACGTGACCGGTTCGGAGAAGCGCTGATATAAGCGCTGTCTCGGAGCACCACATATCAGACGATCACCACGCAAGAAGTATCATTTCGAGGTAGAGGCGTTGAGGAATGTTGGAATGTCGATTTTATTATGAATTTGAGAAAGATGAAGACGTGTGCAGAGAGTAATTCATCATACAACCAACTCAGTGGCTTCAAAAGGTCCGGCTCCGCATAATCAAGTGTTCGGCTTGTGAGGTTACAGTATTCTAAGCCACACAGGTTGTTAGCATGGAGGGACCTTTAGACAAGCCACCTACTATTTATGGAGCTCGGACCAGTATCCCGGGTGTTTGTTTGCCCTCCCTCTAGTTGCTCGTCACTTTGGCAGCCCATCCGCTTGTGCAGACAGACGCGTGACTATCCCACCAGAGCTGTGCAGTCTGGCGAGACCTCTATCGATTCACAGGCGTATCCGGCCGACGTTACCAGCTCGTCGCGGTCATTTCAGCGCAGCCCACGAGCATTCCGTGGACGCATTACCATATGCGACTGCCACTGGTCGTCAGACTCGGACCCTCGCTCGGCGCCGACGAGACACCGACCGCACCCCCGAGCTCGAGTACAAGACCTACCGGGCGCACAGAGGGCATCCCAGCGTCGGTCGAGGTCGAGCCCGGTACGTGCTTGATGGTCGGGACTGGTGCGACGTTTTGTCCAAGCCGAGTCGTCGGTCCGGGTTGCACTGATCACGAAAGGCAGCTGGCCGGGTTGGGCACAGCGCAGGATGCGGGCAGACCAAGGACCGACGGTCGGGTTAAAGGCGAGCGACGCTGGGTGGAGATGAGGGCTGAAAGATCGGGTCGGTAACTGGCATGAGCAATGAGGAGAGACGGGCGTACCGACTGGTGGGGGTATGAGCTATCATATCCCGGTAGTCGAAGAAGAAAGAACAACTCTGAGAGCAAGAGATGAATAGAGATAAAGATAAACGAGACATGCGAGACGAGGTTTGAACTTGATGTTATTTGGTTTTTGATTTAAGGTTGTTTTTCGGTTTCTGTCGAGGGTTTGGTTTTGTCGCTGTACTTTGGCATGGGATGGTCGAAGCTAAAGGGGCTCGTTAGTCGCGGACACACATAAACATCGGCTTGGAAACGTACCATAAGCAGACGAGTGTCTGGCGGAGGAGTCAACGGTGGGCGAGGATAGTGTGAAGTGAGGATAAGGATTTAGTCCCAAAGTGGCTTTGTATCTGATGTTAGGAATACGTTAGCAGAGAGCCAGCCACGAACAGGAAAACTTACGACGTGTAGAGAATTTGGTAGCGGCGGAGGGAGAAACAGTCGAGTTGGTTTTAGATAGGGGTTGAAGGCCGCTGATCAAGTATAAGCCAGCGTATCCAGTTGTCGAGAGAGTCTCACCCTTAGGTGGCACAGGCACTGGAGTCCATAATGGTGAGGATGAGGAGGGAGTTTGTCGAGCCTAGGTGGGTACGGGGTGAGTGGCAACCACGAAGACCGAAATAAGTCGCCTACCCGAGTGACTCGGACCCAAGGCGCATTGCGAGAGAAGAGTATGAGGCCGCAAGAGCACGGGTGGCCCGACTTGTAACAGACACGGGTAAAAGTCATGGGGGAGGTGGTGGTTGAGAGCAGGACTTTGCTCTCAAGTCCCTC
Organism: Ceratobasidium sp. UAMH 11750; assembly: GCA_019677335.1. NCBI lineage: Eukaryota > Fungi > Basidiomycota > Agaricomycetes > Cantharellales > Ceratobasidiaceae > Ceratobasidium > Ceratobasidium sp. UAMH 11750. The sequence continues at coordinate 3,570 of WSLM01000258.1, read as the reverse complement.
GCCCCGAGCTGTTAATATACCCCTGTGCAGTGGTCCGTGCGCTCGAACCCCTATCCTGCCAGTCAGGCACTACCCCCAGTGACTCACCCTGAAGCTTCGGAGCGGTCTTTGTATACAATACACCCCCCTATTTTCTTATATGGCTGGGTCTGACTCTGGGAGCCAAGAAATAGACCGAGGTATCGACGGGGCTAGGTCAACATGCTCCAGTTGGTCGTTGTTGACGATGTATGCGGCGTTTAGACCGTTTTCAGCTCGGTATCGGGATATATTTACACGTGTTGACGAGTTAGGTTTGTGTGCGCGTGTGATAAAGCTTGCAATTGCAATTTCATATTTTAGCGTGGGGGGCACCAAGGATGATTTGTTTGCTTGACATAGCCTCTTGAGGTTATTCATATCTTGGGAGATTCCATTTGCTCCGGGGCACTATTGAACCCAACTGCTGAGCTTTTTTCACTTGGCATGACCAACAAGGCGTCGGAGAACGTTTTCGAATCGACCAAGAGACGTTGTGAAACTAGAGTTCAACGAAAATACCATTTTCAGCTCGAAAGCCAGCACAAAATTCCACGATAAAGAGCGAATCTCATTATAAATACAGGTAACCAGACCAAAATCCAAAAATTCAACCACTCTCTACATCCTCCAGCCTAGCACACTCAACTCTAGCACGATCAAGTAAACCACCACCACTAACACGGGAACCCACCTGTCCCATCCCCACTCTCTTGCCCCTCCTCAACAGCATGCAAATGCACCCGCACCTCCTTGACCTCACTCCGACTCTCCACAACCGCATCCCTAACCCGCCTCTCCACCTCATGCGCATCGCTCACAGTCATCTCAGCCGGAACGTCCGCCGTCAAATCAACAAACATCACGCTCCCACTCCTCACAGCTCTCACATTCCTCACACCCAACAAACTCCCAGGCGCGAAGAGCGGAGTAACGAGCGAGGCGAGTTCGGGACGCGTAGAGAGGGGCACACCAGCGTCTGTGAAATCGCCAAATGCGCCCCAGGTGAGTGAGGCGCCTTGTTGGAGGATGAGGAGCGAAACGAGCATCCCGCCGAGTGGGTCGAGCGGGACGGCGGGCCAGGCCCAGGTTCCGAGGATTGCGAGGAGGGTGACGAATGAAGAGTAGGCGTCGGAGCGGTGGTGGTAGGCGTTGGCGAGCAGGCGGGGGATTTCATGTCGTCTGCTACATTCTGTTCTCGTACTAATTAGAAATGAATTAGGGAAGAGGGAGAAGGCTGACCTTGGTTGCGCGATACATCCATTCTTTAATAATTACCCTCGCCAGAGCAAACCACGCTGCATTTGGATCTAGCACGCCAGGCTCCTCGACGTGTCCATGAGAGTGGTCATGTACATGGCTCAACACTTCCCCGACCGACTCCTTCGTCCCTACCAGTGCCTGGAGAACGTCATGTGCCGGACCAGGCGACATTGTCGCAACAGTTGGCGAAAGCGCATCGAGCAACATGGTGTACGAGTGCAAACCAATGGCCGCGGCACCTCCAACGAGAAAGAGCGAAACAATAGCAGTACCGAGCGTTTCGAATTTGCCGTAGCCATAAGGATAGGCATCTGTAGGCGGACGTCGGAAAACTCTCTAGCACGCGAGCGTGACAAAGTCTCCAAGCAGGTCTACTCATCTCGTGAGCATTCAGACAGGACGCAAATAGTGAAGGACATACCGCTGAGAGAGTGCGCGGCGTCGGCGACGAGTGCTGTCGAGTTGAGATATACGCCTGCAATGCCTTTTGCGCCGGACAAGACGACGTTGCTGGCGATTCCGATCAGCGTGATCGTGCCACCACGACCACCTAGACGAATCACGAATCTCGATGAGCTATACCCAGTCACGACTGTGCCGGTACCAAAACGCACCTTGCCCACTCAACGCCTTGATAACCTCGCTAGCACCTTCGGGTCCATGTCCATGCCCATGCGAATGCAAATGAAATAGCCCATATCATCTCAGCCGTCTAAACGCAAAACATGGGCTAGCGTGCAATCACCTCAAAGGTCTCAACACACGCCAGAATTCCGTCAACTATTTGCTTCAGCGGTCCAAACTTGATAGCACTTTCACTCAGCAGGCCAGCGAACGTATTGAGCCCAACCCAGCCTTCTTTTCCAGCACTTGGTTTAGTAGCCGCCGGGTTCGACAAAATTGTGGCCACCGGGGGATTTGAACTGTTGCCATGGAATTCTGGACTCGATACGGTTACAATGGGTGTAGTGGAGCAAGGACTTAAGAGTCTGGACGTGGACTGTGGGTCAACGACAGGCGGAGCTGGGGTGTCTGTCGATAGGATTGAGGGCTCCGAGCTGCTGGATGAACGGTAGAACAAATTATTAATCTGTTTGAACCTTTGTTTGATTTACCGTCCATTGCTACTAGTAAGCGGGAAGGATTGAATGAGAGCGGGTCTAGAGATTGGTCCAGTGTTGGTAGAGGCCAAGTTCAACGGGGCGCTTAGTCATGGAGGGAAAAGTAGCCACCCACCACATCCCGTGTTGGTACTCAATTGGACTTTCTGTTCTGTCCCATAGCCGAAACCACACCAACGGGCACAAGGTCCTTGAGCCCTGTAGAACCATGCCATCCATCACGCATACATAGACAAAAGAAAGAAAGAAACCTACTGTCCTTTCATTTCCCACCCTAGCAGATGCATCACCCATACCTTCCTTGCTGGGAGGCCACTTGGCCCATCATCGCGAAAACACCCCCCCTGTCAGTTAACGTTTAACAGACGCGTTGAGGCGGTCAAAATCGACCTGCCGGCAGGGAGGACCGACAAGCACTCTCAAGTGCTCGACCGAAACGGATGTATTTCCGCCGCACGGGCCGGCGCTCACCCCGTTCCAGCCGTAGTCCGAGTAGAGTACGGACGCGCGCCGGTGGTAGTCACGTGAGCATGGTACTCGCTCTCAGCCCCGGCGCTCTCGGGCCTCAGCCTCCCACACTCATCTCCCCCCCCCTCTCCCGTGGGAGGAGGATGGTTAACCTGACTAGGCCTCAGTATGGCCCGTGCTCCTCCGCGGGCTGTCTCACGGGCCCATCAGGGGCGGAGCATCCTGGATCCAGCTCGCGCTCGCGGCTGGTGTTGGAGCCGCAGGTAGAGCCTTTGCTCTAAACGCGTTTGGCAGCGGATCTGACTTGAAGCGCAAGGCTGAGACGGCTGTCAAGGGTGCTGGACGCGTGGCCAAGGTCGCTGCCAACTTTGTACCCAAAAAGGAGGACTATCAAAAGGTGTATGATCATATTGCGGATATACTCGACGCGGGTGAATATGATGGTGAGTGTATGGTTTTGGTTTGGTAAATGGCTTGTGCTGATTGGCTGGTTGGTTGTAAGGTGGCTCGTATGGTCCTGTGTTTGTGCGTCTTGCGTGGCACTCGTCGGGGACGTATGACAAGGAGACCAAGACTGGTGGCAGGTACGCTTCATTTCATTTCATTTCGCCTCGTCTTGAACTTACGCGACGACAGCAACTATGCGACTATGCGCTTCGAGCCCGAGTCGCTACACGGTGCAAACAACGGTCTAAACATT
>WSLM01000257.1:4131-21785 GCA_019677335.1 Ceratobasidium sp. UAMH 11750 | reverse complement strand
CTGGTTGCAACATCCACCACCGGTGCACTACATTGCGCCGAGGCCATAGGCGAAGGTGGAGCGGTACCAAACGATATTGGCTATACGGCATCTCGAGCGCTGCTTGCGGAGATCCAGAGAGGGGGATGTGTGGACCGACATCACCAGTGGCTCGTGCAGCTGTTAATGGTTCTGGGCAGCGAAGACGTCGGACGATGTCGGATGGGTGAGCTTACAGTTAGATCGTGAGTCTAGTATGATGAGATTGCGTGTCGTATCTAATTGGTGCTCAGCGTTCAATTTCTGCGGGACATCAAGCACTTTTTCGGCACCTCGTTCAAAATCACGCCTGCCCCAGACTCTGAAAACGAGCTCATGTTGTCATGTTTTGGTACAGGCTATGTCAACTCTAACAAAGCTGTCGCGTAATATTATTACCTTTCACCAATCACCGCCCATCCCCTCAACACCGCGACCTTTCCGAAAGCACCCTCTACCCCCTTGCCGCTCTCTTTCACCTCACGCACCCGCGCGACCCCGTCCGAGTCCGAAAGTTCCGCCGCCGCTCTCCATTCCTCCAACACCTCAGGTTCGACACCTAACGTCCGCACAACGTTGCTCAGATATTCGAGGTCAGAGGCCAGTTGCCTAGCCCCGAGCGAGGTGAGAGAAGAAATAGCGGGCAAAACGACGTCTGTGACGTGTGCGCAAAACGAAAGCGTGAGCGAGGAAAGCCATGTGGATGTTACGATCTCTCCTTCCCCCTCTCCCTCTCCTTCGCCCAGCTCGACTTGACCGACAAACGGGAGGGTCGAGAGCGAAAAAGCTAGCGCATTATCGTCCGCGTATACTTCGAACAGTCGGGGAAGGTTGAGCAGGCCCTCTGCGACGCTTTGGACGCTCGCTGTCGCCGATGTACTAAACTTGGGAAGCTTAAGCTGCCCTGGCCCAGTCGAAGTATCTACCTCGGACCATTCCGACAAAAACGGATACCCGGCTAGCCTGAGTTTAAGCGGGGAGAGGATCGTATCTCGGACAAGCGACTGGCACGCGGTCGTAAATTCGATGTGGGCTTTACGCGTCCGCGTCAAGAACCGCGAGCTGGGCTTCGAACCCCATTGAGCTAGTAGTGCTTGGTTTTCGGGCGTATTGAGCGCGCTTTGTCGTAAGAGCTGGGTTTCGGAACGGGGGATGCCGATGGTTAGTCGCTGCGCTTGTACGATTCGTGAAATGACGCGCGATTCGAGGGATTCGAGTCTGTCTTGCGCTGCGCGGCATCCTTCGAGGAGTCGTAGTGCGAGCTGGAACGCGGACCAGTCTTCGGCTGTATAGTCCAGATCTTCGTCGGGTGGCACGCCTGTAGTTACAGTGTTGGTGGTAGCAGTACTAGGCGAAGGGAGACAAGTCTCCTTTGCACTCTCAAACACCCCTGCACAGAACCGGTCCAGCGCGCCTACAAGCTCCTCGGCGCCATACGTATGCGTAAACGCAACACACCGAGGGATCGCGTCCTCTGCCAACCCAAGCGCGTCCGTAACCGCATCGTGCAACCTCTTTGCTCCATCGGACGTTTGCGCACGAGCTAGCGACTTTTGGTCGAGCGCATAGTTGAGGAGCTTGAGTTCAAGGGGGGCATAGTCTGTTTGGTGTTCGAGAAAGGGCTCGAGAAGTGAGACTTCCCAGGGCGGGAGGGTCTCGAGTTCTGCTGCTGCCGAGTCGCCGGTGCTGGCTTTGAGGAGGGATTTCCCGTCGTTGCGTTGGGAAATGGAGAATCGTTTGGAGGAGCGCCGGGTATGCGAGGGTTTGCGGAGGAGAGAGCCAGGGGTGTTTCGGTTCGTTCCGGGTGTAGTGGCCAAGCCGGGGGAGAACAAGAGCATAGCCTCGAGAGTCTTCCCAACCGACGACACAAACTCTTGGACGGTTTCCAACGCTGAGATGAGTGATACCAGACCGTCCGGTTCACGTCGAGTTTCGAGTCTTTGGGAGAGAGAAGGGGACAGAGACTCGACGGTCGTGAGGATAAATTCGGCTAGGCAGTCTTGCGCATCCGAGTAGACTTTGGTCATATTCTGTCGCTCCGCGTGTACGAGTCCCAAGAATTCCCCGAAGAATTTAGACATGAAGTCTGAGAACGAGTAGTCGCCGGACGTGTCCCCGTACGTCGCCCATAGTTTGACCAGGCTGGCACGCCGGATGCCGTTATAGTAGTACTTGAACTCGGTCTCGCGTTGGATGCGACAGAATATGAGGTAGTATCGTTTACACGCCTCAAAGTCCAAATTGTTGACCCCGTTCACGACAGCAGTGCTAAGCGCGGCCTCGAGCTGATTTTGCAGGCTCACCATCAGAGCTTTGGCAGCATCGTATTCCGGCGTGCCTTCAAACACCTGGAGGGACGTCGTCGACGAAGCTAGTCTATCCGCTGCCGCGTCAAACTCTGAACTCGCGAGGAGACGTGTCACATCCGATTCGAGCGTGGACCAGGACTCGGCTTTTTTCAAGAGTGCGTGTGCGGCTGTCATGTTCGAGTGTGTCTGGGAGAGCGCGTGTAGGCGTGTGAGGGCAGAAGAGGTTTCGTCGTTTGAAGGGGGGAAGAGGCTGTCGGTTGCCGAGTTGGACTGGAGAGTGCGAAGGGCGGATTGAAGGGAGAAGGCGGCTTCTCGCATGACCTGGCGTTAAGATTGTCGTTCGTCCCAGGAACAAATTTGGGATTCGAATGACTTACTTGTACGTCGAAATGGAGCCTTGGCATCGTTCTGGTAACATCTGCGATGGTGGTGTCCAGTCGGCTGGCCGTTTCTTGGACCATCACGTCGAATCTCGCAATGAGGTTGATGATTGTTTTGTCCAGATTTCCTAGGTCGCCGATTGAGTCCGAGCTGGCCGGGGTGTCAGGAAGAGCAGGATCTAGTAGTTCGTTCACCCAGTCAACAATGTTGTCGCCATGATAAGTCAAGGATCCGTCGAGGTTTAGAGACTCGGAACCATTGTCAGGCTCAGAGCTCATATCGTAAAGTTAAGGATTAAAACCAAGATAGAAAACCAATCTGAAATAATCGGCTTCAATTCCCCGGTATCAAAGTCCTCACGCAGACCCACATAGACTCGAGCACTCCAAACCAGTCAAAGTCGAGGGTACTGTACGCGTGCAAATTGTACCCACATGTCACGTCACGCTCGGCCGTGGTTGTGGGTAAAAACACCGGCTGTAGCGTCACGTTCTGACTGCGGTGGTTAGGACAAAACCAGGTTGTCACGGCAGCTTAGGCTTATGAAATTTATAAGATTAAAATTGTGTCTATGTTATTGTGAGACTACACAAAATGTTGTTTACTTAATACCACATTGTATCTCACTCGGTGGGTGGGTTTACCTTTTGTCACGTCACGATTCTCGGTCGGTGGTTCACGAAAATCCCAGTTTTTTGTCACGCGGCGCAAGCGCCGCGTGGGTACAATTTGCACGCGTACAGTAGGTTTAGAGTTTACAGCCCAAACACATGTGTACATGATAATAAGCGCTCGGCGCGTAATGCTGACATCAAGTCTCATTCCTGCATTCATTCTGCCAACTCGTCTCGGCGACATGCTCACGGCTAACTAGTACTATGAGCGCGGGTATATACCTTTTGTATTTATTCTCGCTCAATCCATTCTTATGCACAATAGTTCCGACATCTTCTGAACAAACTCATTGTTTCACGTCCTGCTTTCAAGAGAGTCCAGGCTAGCGAACAGCAGGAGGATCTGTATGGTCAACACTCGTGGTTTATAGTTGAGGCAAAGAAGGGCGACAAGTGGGCGGATGGGGTAGATAATTCTCGAAAAGGAGGCGATGAAGGTACTGGTAAAGAAGCCGAAGATCTTCATGAAGGAATGCACGAGCGGATGGCTTACCCCGGGTGTTGTCAATCCTGACCTCGTGCCAAAGCGGAGTGATGGGACAAAAAATGTGGTTGATGGGATGGCAAACCCCTGATTGCGGTACAGAAAAGAGCGACAAAGAGGTGATAGACCACATGGAGAGGGGAAAGAGGACGGGGTATAGTTCAAAATGATCAATAATTTTGTTGATCATTACAGCGCAAGGTCAAAAAAGCAAAGTTATTGAACACGAACACGAAAGCTTTGCATACATACACGAGAACCCGGAAATAAAACGAGCTCGTATCAGATAGCAGCCATAGCCAAACACCAATCAACGGACACTACCACAGTCACATACACGCAATCCACCTCGGTCATGCCTCTGGAGAACTCTTCCATCGAGTCCTGACATTGCTTCAGCATGAATAGATACGACCACGTTTAATTGGCTCTTCGGGGGTCATGGATTTGCTCGCTTCCCCCGCGGGGGAATTGGGTGCATAGCTATATCCTCGCGTCTCGTGGTTTCATCCCAACATGTGCCCCGGCTGGTGGCTGGTAAATAGAACCCACGTAGTCGGAGGAACCTTCGATGCCATCTAAGCATCACAAGCGGCAAAAAAAAACAGTATCTACCCACAATCGGCAGCAAGCAGATGCCACAATTGCAGTGTGAATTCTATTACATATACGGCCATTAGCCTCGATATTCAAGCGTTAGCTTTCGACTTACTGTGAGAAAAAGGCAGCCACTCGCGTCTATGGATGTCAAGTAGCTTAGTACTCTCAAGATAGTAGTATACAGTCTAATTACTTACTCTGGGTATCGTCGTCCCGATCGCCACCAGGCTAACGGATACTGAAACAAAAATTAGTGGTGAAGCCGGGGTGTCATGCAGAGATGTGTGCCATACCAAGAGCCACCTATATGCGCATAAGTACGTGGAGGAACGAGCCCATCAGCGTCAAAAGGGGGGTCTGGCGATGACGTTCTCACCAAAAAGTACCAAGCTCCATCACGCGCCAAGAGTGTCAGGATGGGTATATCAGTACCTCGTCTGTGGAGAATCCAAGCTCGCAGCAATGTTAAGGCGAATAACGTTGCTGAAGGGCAAACGTCGGTATCCATACAATCGTGACCCCGCCTTCCAGAATCACCTTCATATGTAATCGTAGCTAAATACACGGTAGTCCAATTGGTCTTGTTGTTTGAGTCGGCTGATACTGTGCAACCGGTCAGTATACCTGGCACTATAGATTCGATCAGTAGCGGGTTCAGCAACAACTAGACATCGCACATACGAGGATTTTCAATCGCGTGGAGCTTCTGGGAACAAATAGACTGATTACTGGAATGGTACAATTTATGCGAGATGACATCCACAGTACCTGGGCACGTATCCAAACGAGGACTGTTGAGGGCAGCTGGGAAACTACTAATGCGAACAACAGGATAGCGAGCACCCAATTTCTATCAGATATCGCATTAGGGAGCGCGCACGTATAGCGTTGAACTAAAGCTCACTTTTGGCCCCACATAGCCCAAACTCTGAGTAGAAGGATACCTAACTTTGAATTTCAGTTTGTGATCATACATGTGCGAGATCCAGAACTCACCCATCATTATCCAGAGAGATAGGTACGCCGATGCTCCTACAAATCTGATTCCAACTTTGCACCTGCGTAAGGAGTAGCTATGCAAGTGCGTCAGAGGTTGGATCGAGTAGTTGCTTACACCTGCATCAAGGAGATTAGACCGGTGAACTCGACCAGGCAAAAATCTTCACACACATTGACTGAGGGCCTCGGAACGAATATAACTAAAGAAATAAAATCAATACCAGGGTATTTTGAATAGCCGTGGGGCATACAGCTCATATTAAAGCTTTCGGAGACTGTTATTAACTCATATCTCACGGGTGGTACAGGAACCCACAGTATACTGCAAGGTATATAGTACCTTGCAAGCGTGAACAACACACGTACGAATGACCAACGTGATCCCCAGATCAACTGGACCTATGGTACAGTCGAAACTATCAAAGCGTATTCCGACAACTGGAGTGCGTTGCTCACTTCTCTATCGTATGTCAAAACTAGAAGATAAGACGTCAATACTGGCGTCATTGTGGTAGACGTATCTCGGAACACTTACTCGTGTCATAGATGATGATCGTGATTGCAACGACTGGCGTTGTGGCAGAGTTGAGCCTGAAGCCAGCTTGGATCATAGGATCACTCACCCGCCATGTACTTTCCCAGCGTTACGGCCTCCAAAGATTCTATCAGAGGTCCCATAGGGTCCTCCGGAGCTGGTGGTGCCTCTCGTTTGGCCATTGTGTTCCCCGACCACAGTAAGACCTCGGCAGGAAGTATCATCGGAAGTGATAACGGTCAGACGGCGAGGAGCGAGGGCCAGGTCAAGCTGAGAAGGTTGAAAGGAGATGGGGGGACACCAAGTCTCAATCGAGTGCAGCTTAAGTACGAGTTGTCGTGACATCCGACCGATCGGTCCAGTTTCCTCCGATCAAGCGCCACAGTCTGCGAAGGTCATCCCACGTGCGCCACGACGCCATAGCCTATGTGCTCGTTTGGCTCGTGAGTGGAAATATTTTGAACCTTGGGGGATTTGGCGTAGAGTATCCCTTGAAGTAGAATATCCAGACAGAACGCTCTTGGTCCGCCATGTAAATATCCCACAGGAACAAGCGACACCAGCTTGGTATATCGGGGACCGAATCGTTCCATAAACTGTCAAAAAAGGCCGATTCTACAGGGATAGCAAGCGTGCCAGGTCCCCGCAGAAACACCACGCGGAGTTATTCCCTTCGTGGAGGGTACTGAAGGAGATTGGTCTACGCACCCTTAACGAATCGACCGCCCGCTGGACAAGCTGCCGAAAGATCTAGCGAATATGGCTGCTCTTGCGAGTGGGTGGCACCATTATCCTGAGGAAGCTGATCTACACACTTAGCCATTCGGCGAGTCCAGGCCCAGACTGCATTTTGGGGATCGGATTATAGACGCGATCGGCGTAAACACTGAGAGTTTGAAACTCAGACCGCGCTATCCCGTCCTTGTAAATATTTACCTGAACCTATTGAGCTTAGGGCCCTCGTGACTCGGGGCCGAGACGCGTATCTTGTGATGGCGCTCCCTGAACCAGATTGTTCACGCTTGAGGCAATTTCGCATCATGCCTGTGTTGCTTTCCTTAGGTCATGGATATAGGTGAAGCCGTGGCAGCAAGATTACAATGTAATCGGTCGTACCCGCTCATTCATTAGTGGTTGAGTACACTATCCGTTACCCCCAACCGCGTACACAGTCAAATCACCGGTGCTCCAGTCAGATCCAGGGAGGTGCTAGGCAGAGAACATGAGCAGGAAATCACAACAACAACAAGAGAACTGACGCGTATCCCAACCACATGGTTCCCGCTTATCAACCATCCTGCATGTCGATCGGCTGGGCCTATCCGTGTAACTATCCTATATGGGAGACGAGATACGACTGGTTCGTCGAAATAAGGTAAATATGTAGGCTGATCGCTCTCCACAGTATCCACCAACACGTCATCCTTTCGTAGAGTGGTGCCATTTGCTTCACCACTCATATATATGCCATCATAGCTAAGAAAGTTTGGCAAGACTCCTGTAAAAATCCGGCTTTCTCTGCTCTGCACCGCGTCCGGTGACCGCGCGAGTGGGATATATGTGCTACGTCGACGATGTGCATGCCTCCGGACCGTAGGGGTGTGGAACTCGATAATAGAAATATGAGCATCCCTCATGGAAAACCGAGAGCCAAACACACAGCGAATCCAATCGTTGGGCGTGTCTGCACGGAACCCACGGGTTGCGTTTTCGCCCCAGTCCTTCCAAGCTAGGGTATGTATTGCTTGTTGCTTCGCTCGATCTAGGTGGTGGAGTAATTGGTCGACGTCAACAAAGATGCGGAGGGGGTTGTCGCTTTCGCTATCGTGAATATACATCGACAATCCCAGCGTAAGAGCCCTGGAAGTAGCAAAGGGAATGTAGGTTGCAAGACTGGCACCAGAGCCATAATCAGACACCATTGAACACAATCTTGGAGTACTGATTGACGAGGAATCCTGAAGTTTTGGAAACCGAAAAGTCAATGAGGGGCTGAGGCTGGGAAACGACAGGGTATCCACCCGCTGCCCATTCGCGCCACCTATTTCGGGCCTGCTCGAGCTAATTTGCTCATAGACAAGCAGGCTCATCGAATTAAGAGTGTCATCCTCATCGGCGCTAACAGACCAGAGGATCAGACGATCGCTGTCAAGGAGAGCAAAGATACAGATGCTGTCGTTGCGACTGATTCTGTTGAGCAAGGTTCCTTTTTTCCAGTCCCAAATCAAGACTTCGTGTCCATATTTGGCAGAGATTGACCACGAAAACTGTACTACAACCAGCTCGTGTTTTATCTCAATGGCGTGGTCGTATGAGAGTCCTTGAAATCCCAGTTTAGCTGTTAACACAGGGTGTGCGGCAAGAGGATGGGCCTGCCCGGTGACGGAGGAGCAGAGACGAATCCAGCCATAGCATTCTCTATATCATAGATATTAGGATAGGTCAAAATCAAGTAAATAGAGAGAACGAACTCTGCGTGGCCATCTATGTCCACTAACACAGCCAAGTTTTGGCTAGCATCCAGACTGAACTCGCCAAAGTTGACGCCAAAGTTGACCTGGGTACTTGCGTTATTGGCGCTATCCAGAGGGATTAGGCGTAGGAAATTCGGTTTATTGGTAGAAAGTTGTCCGCCGGAGCCATGATACGACTTTACAAACACCCCATCACGGAGTTCCCATAAGGGCATGTCTTCATCGCCGCCGCGTAGTTGGACGGGAGGTCCAAGGTCCAGGTCCAGCCAGGCTGAAATGATTCCGTGAGCGGTTCAAGCTAATCAATTGATGATATGTATATGGCTTTGGCTTACCATCACGATATCGCCGGAGCCTTTCTAACAGAGATAGATAATCTCTGGTCTCAACCGACACATCCCGAGCAATCTGCAGTCCGTTGGCTTCGAGCTCAATATGCAGTTGAAGTACAACCGAGCTAGATACGATATTGTGGTATCTTTTGCACACCTATGCTTCGCGCCTCACGTCAGTGAATGGACCAATCTTCCAACCATGTGCTTACCGCAGAAAACGACAACATATCCCTGTAGCCACAGAACAGTAATATCCGAATTAGCATTTCATCAGGGAGCCCGTCTAGGAAGCATAGCGAAATATGATGGTTCATTTTGGCGGCGTTAGGCGTGTCATTCACGTTCGACATCGTAAGCTGCAGGGCAACACAATATCACGTGATCGCAGTAGGGATGCACAATCAAACCTATCAGACTTCAGTGGTGTTGGGCAACTATTCAGGTTGCGGGCATTGAGCTAGAAAGTGGAGCGAACAAACAAAATTAGGATAATTCAAGCGTCAAGACCATCGTTAAGATAATCTCGTAATCGGATTGCCCAGGACATGGCGAAATGGCTTCGACGAGCCGGGTATCTATATGACGGTAATCGACGTTATTGTGAGCATATATTACACACCGACTCGGATTCATTTGTCTATCATGGCCATTGGTAGTTCCCAATCATATGGCCCGAACCTCGGCATGACGACGACCTTGCCGGTCTTGGCGACGGTAGCAACCTTTAGTGGCTTAGAATATGTGCTCAAGCTCGGCCCAAGCGTTGGAAGCCACGACGGATTAACCCTCGTTACCACTAAGGGTGTAGTTAGCCAAATGTGCATACCACCGTGTTTGTGAAGGGACTCACCTTTAAGCCAAACCCGGCTTGTCCGTACAACCTCTTGGAAAGCAACAAAGTCGGGAGGAGGCCCGTTGAACAAGGCAGACGACGGGTGAATAAATGCGTCCTCTTTCACGCCGATAGCTTGGTAGGTCACGCCTCGGGCTGAAGTTCGCTTCACCCCGGTTCGCTTTTCGACATAATCCTTGCGAACGGCAATCTGGTCGATGAACCCGGAGATTATGATTTGCTGGAGTAACTTGGTCTTTGCTGAAAAATCAGCAAAGCAACGGCACAGTGGGTACAAAAAAAGCACCTGTTTCTCGGATGCAGGTTTCATCATCGCATTTAGCTCTTTTGCAGTTTCGGGGAACGTAGACACCACGATGTGCATAATCTGTTGTCGTAGTTTGTGGATCTCCTCCATCGCCTAATCCAACCATCAGCGTCTTAGCTCTGCATATACCTGTCAACTTTACTCGCCTTAGGCCTGACAAAATTCTCCCTACAAAACCTGTCCGTAGCTGATTCATTACCACCCCGTCGTACACTCCCCAGTCCCTGATTGTGCTCAAACTCGTATGCCCCAACTGCCGACAACCATCTGAACACATCACTCGCGCCCTTTCCAAACGCCGAATGCACCTATCGTACCTCAGCAACGTGAGACTCAACGCATATATACACCGACTCAAACGTACCTGAAGAGCCTTGAAAAAATCCCGTCTCCGAGCCTTTCGTACCTCCTTTGCTCTCAACTCCTCGCTCTGAATCTCAGTATATTCGGGCGCCAGGTCCTCCTCGTCAACCTCACCCTCATCCGCTTCCAGCGCCTCTTCTCGTAAAAACGGATCACCAACACTCAGCACCGCAGCAATCGCAATCACATACGCCAAACACCCCTGCTGTCTCCCTATCGCCAACATCTTCGCAAACCGAGGCGTTACAGGGAAGAGCGCCATCGTCTTGCCCAGAGGCGTAATCTGTCCGCCCACAACAATCGAACTCCCAGTCCCGGCTGCGCCCGTCCTCCGCAAGCCGCCAGGGCTAGAATCAGACCCTGCAAGCGCTCCTAGGTGCGTCAACACCACCTCGGCTTTGCGTAACGCTTCTCGGTCCGGTGGCGTCGGGAACGGAAAGTTTACAACCGCATCGATCCCCATGCTCTTCATCTGCAACACCACACCCTCGACCGGCATACGTTCGATCTCTGGCAAGGCGTGCGCTGGAAAGTGGGCCTCGTACAGCGCGGAGGAGTAGAGACGGTAGCAGTGACCAGGACCTGTGCGACCTGCTCGGCCAGCGCGTTGTGCGGCAGAGGCTTTGGAGATCCAGGATATGTCGAAGGATTGTAGTCCAGAAGCTGGGTCAAAGCGACGCTGCGGGATTTAGTTATTAGTCCGCGAGGAGTATAAGCTGTGAATGCAGGTCGCACCTCTTTTGCACGGCCCGTGTCAACAACATACCGGATGCCAGGAATCGTGAGCGAGGTTTCGGCCACATTAGTAGCGATAACTATGAGCCTTGCACCATCGGGAGGAGGCTCGAACACCTTCATCTGCTTATCGCTTGGAAGCAATGAGTAAAGCGGAACGATATGCATCGGCACTATGCAAGGGCAAACTCAGTAAATATCGCGCATATTAGTGGCAAAGACTTACCATCAGATCGTTCCGTATTAATCTGCAATTCCTTATTCTCCGCTTCCTCTTCATCGTCAGTATCCAGCGCCTCTTCGTCTGCATTATCCTCCAACTCCCCATCATCTCCTTCCTGGACATCATCTCTCCGGTCTCCAAGTTCAACCTCCTCCGATTCCACAACCCCTTTATCAATCGTCGTTGGCCCAAACATCCCATTTCACCCAAGCGACCCACCACTCACCCTCGCCAGCACCCATTCCCTCCACCTTCTCCTTCTCCACCCTCCCTTTCCCAAACCTGCGTCCAAGCCTCTTGCAAAGCTCCACAATCTCCCTCTGCCCCGTCATAAACACCAAAACTCCACCAGGAGGGAGTCTCGCGTGGATTTTTGCGACTTTGGTTTCAGCGGCACGTATATAATCCCCTCGGGTTCGCCTGTCAAAGTGGATCGTGACGGGGTGTTGGCGTGCGGTAATGCTAATGACGGGCGGCGGCGTTGGGAAGAGCGTTGGGTTTTGAGCAAAATCTGTTAGACGGAGTGTAGCAGACATGATGATCAAGCGAAGAGGCTTAAGCAGAGGTCAATACGCGCACAGGGAAAGAATAAGACCAAAACTAACTTTGACGCCCTCCTTGCCCTCCCTCCACAGCTTCTCCCTCAGCCTCACAACGCGACTCAACACTCCGATCAATACGTCCGTATTAACACCCCGTTCGTGCGCCTCATCCACGATCACCACCGAATACCTGCCCAACATCAAGTCTCCCGCAAGTTCTCGGAGCAGAACACCATCCGTCATAAACTTGATGCGAGTTTGGGGTGATGTGGTTCGTGCATAACGGACTTGGTGGGCGACGATAGGTGCGGGTAAACCGAGCTCGTAAGATACGCGAGAGGCGGTGGCTACCGCAGCGACTCGACGAGGTTGGGTGATACCAATCATTCCAGGATTATCTGATAAGCAAGAAATAGCGTCAATAAATAGACACATGAAATTATGAGCGACTTGCCAGACCCAGGTACGCCAAACCCAGCCTCATACAAAAATTGCGGAACCTGCGTCGTCTTCCCACTCCCAGTCTCCCCACTCAACACAACCACGCTATTCAGCAAAACAGCCTCGACAATCTCCTGCTCTTCCACTAGGATAGGAAGCTCCATCCTCGCAGCCTGGATCTCCTCGGACCTGTTGATCGTAACATGGGGAGTCCGTTTCAGTTTCGAGGAAGAGGAAGTGGTGGGTAAGAGAGGGTTTGCGGGAAGTGATAGTGGTGCGCCGAGCGGGCCTGGTCTGTGACCTGGTTCGGGTCGCGCGAGTTTGGGGCGAAAGTTGCTGGTGGCTTGAGGGACGGGGTCGGCATCTGGTGGGTTGGGTGAAGATCCCTTTTCGGGAGGGACGGCGAAGCCTTTGGCAACGTCGATTTGTTGCTGGGCCCATGCTTTGAAGCTTCGGTTTGGAGGTTCAGGTTCAGCAGAGTCAAATTCAGAGTCGGAATTAGAGCTAGAGCCAGAGTCGGACTGGGGCCTAGAATCTTCGTCACTTGCAGCCTGTTCATCGTCGTCACCATCTTCGCTGTCGGAGTCTTCGTCTGATTTGTCTGTGTCATTGGCAGAGTCTGAGCTATCGAAACTTGACTCGGAAAGGGCGGCCTTCTGAGTGTTGTAGAGTACGGGATTCCAAGCGCTCTGTGAAATTTGGTGTTAAACATCAAACCGGAAGGCTAATAACTTGATCAATTGCACGCACCAGCTTGCCTCCCCTCTTTTGCTTCCGGGGAACCACTCGAGGAGGACCGTTATTCGCGAGTGCGCTCCCTAATGCCGGTTTGGGTGATAAATGAGTTGTGTCGATAGCCTCTTCAGGCTTGGGAGCATGGATAGAGTCTGCTGGTATCCCGATGTCGAAATCGTCCGTACGCCCGCCATCGGTGCCAGAGTACGATTTGACCTCATCTTCCGAGTCTGAGCTTCCATGTACATCCGGGTCCAGTCTTCGTCGTTTGCGCCGCCCAGAGCCGACTCCGTCCAGAGCTTTCCGTACCGTCAAGTCTTCAGACTTCTCGAGCCGTTCGGCGTAGGAGATGGCCCGGCCTGTCCCAAGTGTAGCGGATGAACCAAGATTTATAGAGGATGGGAGTTCGGCTTGAGAAACACTGCAAGGACTATTAGCAAAACCCCAAGCAACTCGCGTGCAAATGATACTTGCGCAAGTTTGGCCAAAATCTTGACTCGTTCCTCTTTTTTGAGTTTCTTATTCTGTACCGGGATGAGCGAGGGTCAACCAACAAAACGATATAACGCACAATATAGCTATCGAGCCGCTTTCTCTTCTTACTCGTCATCTTCGAGTTCATCTGTGCTTCAAGCTATCCAAATCGAATCAGCCTTCTAGCTCATTCGCTCACAAATACTCACCTCCTGCCTCATCCTCTCCGCCCGATCCACCTCCTTCTGGTCCACCGACTTGGGAACCACCTCCACCGTATTAGAATCCGCACCAGCATCCTTGACTCTCTTCTTTCTCTTGTGCGAGCCTCCCGCGACAGAGCCGCGAGCTTTAGCATTGAACCGGAGTCGTTGCGGAGGAGCCATCTAAATTTAATTTCAATTTATCAATTTCAAACCGATGGCTTAGATCAGGGACGATCACGTGAGGATGACGCCGTGGCTAAGCCTAACCACGACCACCACGATAATGAACTCCCTACATGCCCCTAGGTTCTACCAGATCCTCGGGCACAAGGGGCATTTCAAGAAAGAATACTGGTTTGTCGGTCTCGTCTACGCATACATTTTTGCTCACTGCTTTAATCTAGGCGATGGCTTCCTGGCGCCAACGAGCCAACTCATTTTCACGAATTTGCGCACGAAGAACCAGCCGCACAGGCAATCGCGGGGGGAAACTCTTTGCTCTATGTGGAAGCACCGATAGACGCAGCTGGTACTGCGACTGCTCAAGCTGTCGAGCTCATCCTAGGTGAGTCTTCTTTGTTCATTCTTCAGACACTGCTGAACGCGTTGGACATAGGTATTAGACCGTGGGGTGCCATGTCGCTGTTACTCGACATGGCCACATTTGACAACTACGTCAAGCCACAGGCTGGAATCTCCGGGCCTACCAACAAGCTACCTCCCCTATATCCCACCTCAAACTACCTCTCCCTTTCCCCTATCAAATTCACGTCGGCGGAAGAACTCGAAGACATGTTCAAAGCCCTACGAACAAAGAAACCAGCAGCACAAGGCCGAGACGACTCTAAACTAAACAATTTGTTCTCAGAGGCAAGCCCCAGTCGGGGAAGGGCCGAATTTGAACAAGCTCGGTACGTCATTTGTTTTCCTTTTAGTGTGCGACTGTTTACGTTGCCACAGGCTTCTGTGGTATGCGTGGTATGGTGGTCGACACAACGTTCTTACCACCTACGGTCTTCCTCCTATTTCTCCTCAACTCCGAATTGCTTATTTGGCTTACACACCGTGGATCGACTACAACTCGTACAAGATATCTCCAAGAGAAGACGGGGAAATTTTAGACATTGGCTGGTACGAACCTGGACTAGGCAACACCCACCACATAATCATCGAAGAGTACGAGTCAATGTCGAAACGTTCGCTCCCCAAATCTGTAAGCCCCATTTCTTCCTTTCTACATAATCTTTCTTATTGAGATGAAAATTACAGGCATTCGACCACGGCGAGAGCACAACACTCACCGAATCATCTCTCCCTGGCACCCTCTCCTCTCTAATTAGTCCCTCTCCCGAAACCTCGACTAGGCCGCTCGTTCTTGTTACGTACGACTGGCCACGCACCGCTCGACTCCTAAACACGCACGGCATCGACACAAACGGGCCCAACTGGCACGTCGGACTGGGCAAACTCCTCGGATTCGAACGTCCCAATCAAACAAACAATGTTCGAGATGGGGACAGGGGCCCTAGAGGAAACGGACCTGGGGCTGAACGTACAAGGGACAATGGGTACCAAGGACGAAACGGATACGAGAACCGTCGGAGCGGGACTAGGTCTACCTACCTAAACGTTGACGATCCCAACTTTTACGACTCCAAGCCCAAGCACGAGATAAAAGACGAATCCAAACCGTATGGAGGCCGATGGGACGCTTCTTCTCGTAAGCCTTATTCCCATTTTTTTATGCACAGCACCAAATTAAAACTCGCTACTTTACAATCAGCAATCCACAAACGCTCCCAATCCCCACGCTCCCGCCCCCGCCCACTAGCAGACCAAACAGACAGGAAATACCAACGTCCGATTTTCCTCCCCGACAACGACAGCGACAAGGAAGAAGGCGAACTGTCCAGTTCACCCGCTCGTCCCACTCCTGAACCCGACCCGAACCCGAACCCGGCTTCGACACTGGCGCAAATCTACATTATCGACCTCCGCGCGCTGTTTTCGATTTTGCTTAATGCGCCCGAGCCGCGCGAGTATATTCTTTACCCTCCGTGTGCTCGACGACTTGGGTTTCCGGTTGATGGGTGGTGTGCGGGGAATCAAGCCGTGTACGTCCTTTTTCTCTTTTTCCTATTCCATTCTTCTCATTTGGTGCCTAGGCAAATGCACAAAGTCCTCGAATCCCTCGTCGGGGGCGAACCCATCCACCGGCGCGAAGCACAACTCAAAGCCCAGCCTGGCCTCCCCGCACCTACCCCCCCACCGAGCACCGACGTCCCAGCCTTGCTCGAGGGTATAGCAGGCGGGCCGAAACCCGATGCTATCCAAGCGTCGCACCAGTCGTTTGCAGATAGTTGGAACAACGCAGACGATGAAGACGAGGATGACTGGTGAATTAAATATTGTATCGTCTTTTTGATTCTTGTATCTTGTTATTTGTTATCTTGTATACAGTCACGGAAGGACTTGGGAAGATCATAGATGAATGGAATGCGTCCTACCATCATATCAGGGCAGCCTGATCTAATAAACCTCGACCCGTTCCTAGTGGCGCAAACACAACCCGTGTGCTAGACACTCCTTCCTATACGCGCCTCAAATACAAAGACTATGGATGCTCATATTAATACTTAACACCAAACAAACACAAACACACACCGGAGTCGAAATAAAAACACACAACCACAACAAAAAAGAACAGAAGTCTTACACCGCCCCTCCGCTCCGAGTCCGTCTGTATTATATATGCTGCAACTCCTAGTCTACTATGCGCTCCCGGCCGCACTCGTCAAATTAGGATCCAACGTCCACACCAAAGGTGCTGGTCGGGGCATCGGCACCGACCGACATCCGATCCCAGTCGGGAGCTTTGATGAAGTGTAGCTGTCTGACTTACGTCTCGAGTTTTTGTTGATTCAGGTTGAAGAATTATGGCCCCAACCTTCTCCTGCCGAATTTCGGCTAAACGAAAACACACTATTGTCAAGCGGCGACAAGATGACGACCCGAGCTAGACTCACAGCTGTGGCCACCTCTTGGAATCCTCAAGTACCTCGGCCGAGAATTCATTCACCCGTGCCAGCAACGAGTCCAGGAACTCCTTGCCCTCCCTGACCGCATTCTCGGCCCTCATCTTCTCATCCTCATACCCCTCACCTAACCCATGCGTCCGGCCCCCGAGTAACCGCCTAGCGGCACCAGGCGTCAGCCCGCTCGTGATCCCACCAGCGGTGATTCCCGAACCAGTTTTCCCATTTAAAACACGTTGGGGTAACGCAGCCGTCGCAATGCCGTTCCCGGCGTCAGGCACGCCCTCAGCCTTGGATTCAGTATTGACAGTCCGCTTCACCTCGCTAGCCTTGGCTTTAAGCTCAGGTGTGGAGGCGGTGGTTTTCCCAGGTGCGGGGGCGGTATCATCCGGTCGTATCAAAGCCCATACTTGAGAGATTCGGTCCTCCATTTCAGCTTGAATCCCGACAGCGGATCCAAGCCAATAAGACTCTACACGCTTAGCATGATCTCGGATGCGTTCAAGTATGTGCTCTTGAAATTTAGATACCATCATAGTTTGGCCAGTGCTGTCCTAAACCAGATTTTAGCCGATAGTATACCCCGCAAGATAAAAATGACCTACCGAAAAGGAAACCACTAACAGACCGGTCTCTATGGCTAGCGATCTCAGCATGTGATGCCTGATCGGCCGGTATATGTGATCCCATGGCCATTCTTTCCATTGCACCAACACTCGTGGTGTCGAAATCAGGGAGCAGAGTCTTTGTAATACAAATGTAAATCCGTCCACATTCTCATGTTCAATACTGAGACCCGGCCCAAGTTCATCCTCAATGAATACGCACGAAGCAGGTTGCGCGGAGCCCAGCAGGATGATCCCAAATAATCCTAGCACAACATGAGAGGCCCACAGCGCCAGTATTCTCGCATAAACGAACCAAACGGAAA